>VOMN01078815.1:0-56329 GCA_014899125.1 Orchestia grillus | reverse complement strand
TTTGACGGGAGGTCTTCCTTTCCTTTGACGGGAGGTCTTCCTTTCCTTTCACGGGAGGTCTTCCCCTCCTTTTCACGGGAGGTCTTCCCCTCATAGCACCTGGCGGCATGTGTCGACGACAGGACTTGCGTTTCATCGAGAGCGACGCCGTGGGCTCAGCGGGAGTCTGTTGCTCTTTTGGTTCACACGCGTGACTGTGGCACACGTGTGTGCGGCTCTTGTACAGCGCACGAGTACAATGTACAGTATCGGGACAGCTGGAGAGGAAGACCTACTAGCGAATGTATCCCTATCTCTCTACAGGCAGTAGANTCGGGACAGCTGGAGAGGAAGATCTACTAGCGAATGTATCCCTATCTCTCTACAGGCAGTAGAAGTTTATCTCTCTCTGTCACTTTAGATCTGGAACTAAGGGGCATGTGTGGGGCGGAAAGCAAGCTCTATAAATAAATTTTTCTTGAAATTATTTGTCTATATCAATCCATTGGGCCCCGGGACAGTCAGGAAAGAAGGCTAAAGTTCTTGAGCAAAGCAAAAACTTTAAATAAGATCATCGTACAAAAATTTGTCTTCTACTTTTTTGAGCTACAATTATTTCGTACAGATTTTCAAAGCTGCAACCGAAGTTAAGGACAAACACTGGATATCGAAATACTTAACAATCATCAGTCTTTATTCAGAGCTGCAAAGTATCGACTTGTTTCTTAGTTCTTTCTCAACGACGGGACGAAAGTAAAGCGGCTCAAAATGGCAGAAAGGGCAACTGCATTTAGTCGGGCTAAGGAACAACAAGTGAAGAAAGTAGCTGAATTCGCTGGTGTTTCATGCCGCATTGCTGTACGGATCCAGCAACAATGGAAACGATCCGATACATACGGCAATTCTAAGGGAAATTGTGGTTTGGGGAAAATTTTAACCGATAGAGACCGCCGTCGTGTGTCCCGTATTGTTGACCGGAATCGTTTTGCATCAAGGATGGAACTACTGAACGAATTCTTTGTAAGGAACTTCATGCAATGGATATATGGAGATGAGTCGCTCGTACACGGGCGTTGTTTACTCCTACCTACAAGATCACTCGTTTAAACTCGGCCGAAGCAAGCGTACATTAAACTGCAAAGGAGTGGAGAAGTGTCATGTTGTCAGATGAATCACGATTCTGTCTCTATAGCAATGATGCCTGCTGTCATGTTAATCGGAGACCTCATGAAGCCTTCGACGAAGCCGATGTGCAAGGGTCGGTCAAATTATGAAGAAGGGTCCGTCAAATTATGGGTCTGTTTTAGTAACGCGTAAGTGGACGCTTCAGTTAAGTTATCCGTCAAACAGAATCAGCATGGCGACTTTGAGCTGCTAGATGACGAGTTGTGTCATTTGCACACTATCTGAATAAAGAAAGACATGTTGCTTGGCCCATCTTTCAGGATAACTGCCGGTTGTATCGGACAAAAATTCATTAATTGGCATGACTGTCATTCAGTATTAGTCACGCATTTAGATTGGCCAGCTAAGTTTCTCGTCATGAACACCGTAGAAATTTTTCGGACCGCCTAGAACGTAAAGTTCGACGTCAAAAAGATCGCCCACGAGATTAATTGATGCAAGAGTGGTTTCAAATCGACGAGGTGTACATTGGGACATTGATAGACTCAATGCCGCACAGAACTGCCGTCATTATTCGTGCTCGTCCAGGTCCTACGCCATTTTAGTTGTAGGGAACTAATTTTTTGTCTGGGGAGCTTAGGTGAACATGTATACGATAGTTAGGTATATTAAAGTAGGGTTAAGAAAATGGAAAGCGAATATATTTCGTAAGTGTGATAAACGATTTCACGATCGTTCCATTAATGATGCTAGCGGACATTCGGTTGAGGCCACGTTTTGCATTTGTTCCGAAATTCTGTAATCCCTCATCTTGCTGCATAGTTTTACGCCATATTTCAATGACTGAGCGGGTCGAAGGCATGAATGCCGTTTTTCTTCTTGTGTGCTCCTATAGGGAACCCCAAAAGTGAACCTTAAATATGACCAAGAAGTATCGTATATCTTCATTGATAGGTACGTATAATACATTCATTTTTTTTTGTCGTTACCATGAATCGTATTATTGCTGATCAAATCACTCTCAAGTGCACTAGAATGAAAAGTGCTCGTCTGTAACTTTGGTGTTGTGTTTGAAGTGGAGAAAAATCTCAATGGATTTTCCTACCAGCTAACACTTTTGTTCAAGTAAACAGGTGAAAAATATTCTATCATTTCATCCGCCCAAACTTCAAATGGAATAATTTTTCCGCTTATGCTTGTGTTCAGATATATTCTGCTCAACTGAAATGAGGCAAACAATCGCAAAACTTGAACTCGTTACCTCATTTCGTATTAATAATATGAGGAAAATAACTTAATACTTGAAGAAAGGATTTGTCTAGTGCCTTTCATGTGCCACGGAGGTGTGTAATTTTGTCATTCATCTGTTTCTCCTAAGGACGTGCTTTAGGAATCGCATGTGAACCGTTGAGAGTTTCTGTTCTGGTAGTGTTAATGAAACACTGTATCCTGTATTTCATCATTCATTGTCGTTCATTTTCCTTTTCAAGCTTACGTTCTCTTTCGCTTGGGGATTACGAAATATAAACTTCACACGTTCTCGTACCTTTAATTTTGGTGCCTGTATTAATTTTGGTATACCACAGCTATACATAGACATACCTCCAGGACTTCTAACTTTCGTTCCAACTGTGCTTCTTTCAAATTACATACCTTCTTCGCTATCCATTCCTTGTCTTTTCTTCCTCTTTCTTCTTAATTTGTTGTTTCTATGCGTAGGAAATCCGGGGTAGGAACACACCTGTGCATAGATTCCACGTTTTCCACAGTTCATACCAAATGGGCCCCTTCTACTCTTCGCTCTCTTTGGATCACATTTCATTCGGATATGGAGCTTTTGCTAAATAATAATAGATTTATCTGGACAACATTCGTCTTTTGATGTAACCGTTGTGATTCAAAACGTGATCAATTACATGTTTCATCTTTTATCAAGAAAGTGTATGTATGCTCAAGTTCCTATTGTCCCTATTTCCAAGCTGCTATTAGTAAGCATTGTTACTGCCTTTCTTGGCATTTAGAGCTCGAGTTCTTGCGGCAGGTTTCATCGTTTAGTAACCTGAACAATGAGGTTATGCATAACCTTCGTTGTCTTAGAGTCACAAAGAACATTTGATTTGAAACTGTGTGAAATATTTATCTGCGACTGAATTCAAATACTCAATGATTTAATAATTCGATCTCATTTTCGTCATCCGTTTGTTATGCCAACATTTCATGACGATCTTCACGAACAAGTTCCTCCGCCTTCTGAATTCGGATTCTTTACTCATTGATTTTGAGGTTTTATCCTGTGTCCCAGTACTTGGAAGATAATTATCATCATTGGGCCGCTGGCTCTTGGGGGAATGATAAATTTCTGGAATCGTGAGATCGAGTCGAGTTCGTGCCCTGCTGCCTAGATGATTGCTTCACAATGTATACACTGCCATATTCTCACCATTTGGACGTCGAGGTCCACGGGCGTCTCGTACGGTTTCCTTATCACTGGGAATTCAGCCTCTTATGATGCCTCAAGTTCTTCAAATTGACCATATTTTTGAATTGAATTATTTATAGTTAGCAGCAATGAAGAGTATTGCAATAGTTCATCGATGCGTAATTGAAGCCTTATTAACATGGCATCCATCTCAACGTGATGCTCTTGAGGCTTTATTCAGAACTTTATTGTCCACAATGCTCACATCACGTGATGGTCCTGAGCATTGTGGTCTCGACGTAGTGGTCATGCGGCGTTATTCAGACCTTTATTGTCCACAATGCTTACGGCAGACTGCTATCGTTTGGACAGTTGCAGTTCGTGAATTTAGTAAGGGGTGTATAGGTAGCAAAATCTGAGAGAAACATTACTACTTGATCTCAAGGAAACTGGTCTAGGTTGAAAAAACGCCGGGGTATGCCTTTTTTGGGAAATTAGTTAATTAAAGGTTTGCTTAACAATATGCATAATTTTTATTATAATTTAGGTGCTGTGCTCGTGTATACGTTTTGTAACTGATGGAACTGTGGTAACGCTGCCTTGACTCTGAGTGACTCGAGGCAATGGAGTTAGTTCAAAGTGATCGAGGTTCATCGATTGGGTCATGCGGAGGACCTGGAATGTTGGTCACTCGTCGATAGGTAAATTTATTTGCAGTAAATTCCAAGAATAATTTTTTATAATCTATGAGATCTACTATATACTGAATAAAGAACTATGCTCTACACCGTATAGCAGATCGCACGTCATAGTCACGCCCATCACCTCAAAATTCAAACTTAACGTGATTATGAATTGTTTTTCCCCCAACAGGGGGGGCACAAGATGGGCAAGAGGGTTACGTTAGTCAGGTTTGTTTATTGTATGCGATGGGGACTTGCGACCCAAGAAGGGCCCCGTAAGGTTACCTCAGCTATAGACGAGCCTTTTTAAGACTTGTCTTTTGTGGTCACTTCAAATTGCACACCTTCACTATCTCTTTTTTTGTCTTTTCTTTCTCTTCATTCTTAACTTGCTGTTTCTGTGCGCAGAAGATCCTGTGTGAGAACACACATTGTGCGTGGTTTTCCCGTTTTTTACAGTCCATTTTAAATGGTGTCTTTCCTTTTTGTGCCTCGTAGTCGGAGTCACTGAAGCCCTGTAGTCTATACACTACTGCTGCTACTTGTTTGTCCCACAGTGATCATTAACATGTCTTTGGTCTCAGTGATCATTCGCGTCATTATATCACAACTGTGGAAACATGTTACTCTGTCTAATTTATTTACCCTTTTGTAATGATATAATTTTTACAAAAAAATCCATACTTTCATTATTTTGCAGTCTAGTTTATTTTAATTTCGGGACAAACGTTTCCGGCCCGTGACTGAAAATGCAAATGCGAGCAAGAACCAAGACGTTAAGCAATTCATTTCCTTCACGCTTCATCATAGTTTACCGAACTCTTTAACAAGTCGCATGTTTACGTGGAGCGATCGCTGCGCGGTGCGTACCTCCACTTGGTAGAGAAACCTTCAGGAGTTAGTCTTTCTTCAACCGAGTTAATATTTGGGTGAGCAAAACTTGCGTTCTGCAGAAGTGCAGGTGCCTTCACCGTGCGAGCGAAGTCCCGACACGGGCTCGCATTCAGCTCTAAAAATACCTCCACATTTGCCCCCACCGTAAACGAACGACTCATGCTCTACGCCACATCGGAAGTGACACGTTCAGGCTTTTTTCACACTTTGGATTCAAATGCATACGTAAAGCTTATATTTTTTCCATTGAAAGTTTGTGTCAGCAAGGTTGTCGGCATGCGCGTTTGAGAGATATTATGCGCTGTGATCAAGATATGGAAATTCATGATGCGAAATAATAGAAATTTGGATACAACATTTTCGTGCGTAAGTGGTGGTGTCGTGCTGCACATCGCATGCCTGAAAAATGGTCGGCAATAAAAGTTATTCGTGCGTAATGTAGGACTATTGATTTCACCATATGTTGCCACTCTTCCTTTTCACGGTCTTATTTCCACCGTTGGTAATCTTGGCGTGAATGGTTGAAACGAATGTGCGGCTTATGAAGGAGCACACTACTCAAGAAAAAATTCTGCTACCTCAGACGCTTGAATATAGCTTGACCTCGATTGTTGAATAACTATGAAGGAAGGCAGGTGGAAGAAAGGCGCTGTCTCGCACCAGTTGTTTTATTTTCCACTCCCTCCCTAGTCGATTTTTTCTGCGCGTAAAAAATTCTTTTTAAAACTTGGACAGACAAGACGTGAGCTAAAGTTCCGATAAGAGAAGTTTTCTCTCGAAAGCTGTAGCATTTAGGGTACGAAGTCATATTTGCGCTGCTGGTCACGTTAGAACGTCACCCACCGTGCGTGGGAAAGAAACATTCCATTCACGGACCCCCATTCGATGATCAGCTTATTATGAACGGGGTTTTCAACTAGTACAGGGCGCAGCGAAATGATCATTTGTTGGATTAGTGTAAGCCACAATCAAATAATAAATAAAAGTATTATTATTCCTATTGAAGCCAAACTGCTCGATATACACGTACTCGTATTATGATACTCTCGTTCATTCTCTATTCTAGCCCAATAAGCGTATCAGATCACATTGCCGCACTCTGATCGTATAACGACTCGCTCGAAGAAACGTAGGCGGGCCTGTCACCCTTCAGTATAACGTGTACGATGCCTGTGACAGAGACTTCAAGGGAGCACTTCAGTCTGGCTACACAAGACGTCCTCCCTGCATGACAGTTGGCAGGCAGTTTCGCTGCAGCTTGGCTCTCACCGAACTAATATCTCGACACGATGCCTCTGAGGACTAATGGAGAACTGTAATACTATGCATTATTCACTAACGCTGGTCCACGCGAACGGCCCAGTTCCGTCCCGAGGATCACATCAGAGATACTGCAGAGGTGGGCAGGGCTAATGAAGTGCGTGTGATTGAGTCTGATTATTTAGGTGTGCACTTGATTTTTCTTCAAGTAGAAATGGTCCTGTTTTTCTTGCTTGGATTATTAGAATTTTGTAACTCATCAAAATCGGGGCCCCAGTAAACCACCTCAGGCCTCTGGAATCGTTTGGATAAGTCATTAAACGTATGCTCATTTCAGTCATTCTAATTAACTTGTTCGTTAACTTCGACGTTGAACTCGTTTGATTTTGATCTTCGTTGATTAATTCAAGCCTTAATCAACTGGTGGCAGAGAACCAGACTGGGTTTCGCGGATGCATCCATGATCGGACGACGGAGCTGGAAGTTGTGTCTACCTGTCTTCGTGCGTAGGGGGCGCGGGTAGAGAATGAAATAAACTTTATCTTCGGGTGTGGTTTCCTTAGAGGTGGTTAAAAAATGATAGGCATAAGATTTTAGGGAAACCTATTTTAACGTCGGTCGGGATCTACATAATTTTTATTTGTATTTTTGCTCTGAAAGTTTCACTTCGGTAGTTTAGGAATTTCGAGATTGTTTAATTAAACGTCGATTTGGCAGACAGCGTATACTTCTTTTTTATTTTCCAGCATAGAAATCATGAACCTCTTTCATTTTACTCCATTCGTGTGTCGTGTGATAAGTTGACCTGTTGCCAATCACTGTCCGGGTGACCGGCGACGCATGCACACGGTCAGTGTGATCGACTGTAACCGACATATGTCGACAGGGACCGTTGACAGGTTTGATACGTTAAAGAGCTTCGTGATCGCGCACATCGATCCAACATAGGGAAGGATTTAATAAGTATTTGATTCATGTCAAACTCCCTGAAATGCACGGACACTTTGGATTCTTGTTGCTTTCACCGGAATATAACCGACAGAAGAAATTCAGCTTTTGTTCACCGAAGGTAGTAACTTGTAAAGTTTTACTGCCGAACTGACCTAAAAATGACAGGTATTCCTTATGTATTATCGTTTAGATGTTACCTCGATAGAATAGGAGAAAACAATAAAGAATTCGTTTAGTTCAAAGAATAGGTTCAAAACACTGATGCGAAGTAAACTCTGAACGGAATCAAGTAATAAATTAAAACTTGGATGATTGAAGTCGTAGAGGAGAGGCGACAGCAGTGGGACGTGTTGAGTGTATGCTACTGACAGCAGCCAGTGCACGAGCGTGCTGAGTACTGCTGTGTACGAAAGTTTTACTCAACCAAGAACGCCGTTAGTTCGCAAAGTATATACTTGTACTTGAACGCTAATGAGGGTAAATGGAGACCATGGGAACGGGATACGGGACTTGAATTTCAAATAAGGTGTTATGAAGCACGTGAGGGTCTGGGCAGTACGGGGGATTGTGAGAAGTACGTGGGTTTAGGAAAAGTACGTGGGGTTAGGAAAAGTACGTGGGGTTCTGAGAACTACATGGAATACTACAATCTTCAAACATAAGACAGGGCAAAAATTTTGTCTCAAAAAATGTACCATTTTTATTGTAAGATTATGCCAGATGATTCCGAGAGTAATTTGAGGTTCATGGGAATCCAGTATAGAAAGTTCAAGATGTGCTTTCATGTCGTCACTCGAGGCTTGAACGTTATGGACACGACTAGTACTTGCAGCTCAATTCATGGACATCTTCTGCAGTATCTTGGCTTATCTATTCCTGTATATCCAGAAGAGGCTTTTTCTTTCAGCTAATTCATTACTAACGTTTCTATATGTGCAAATATGTGTTATAAAGTAGAATTGGATCAGAAAATACTGCTTTGAACTGATGATTAATTTGCTCTTTAGTTTTGCGTTAGCACGATTTTTTCTGCGCTGAAAAAGCGTAACTTGGCACAGACCTAAGTGTCATGGCCAGACCCAGGCCCCAAGTGGCACCCTGTCTTGGACACCTTCCCAGCTGCACGAAGGCATCAAATAAGGTCGCCAGTCGTAATACAAGTCGTACCCGGCGTCTGCGTGCAGTGATCGCCCGGGTGACCGAGTGGTGGAAGATACTGCATGCAGTGATCACCCGGGTGACCGAGTGGTGGAAGATACTGCATGCAGTGATCGCCCGGGTGACTGAGTGGTGGAAGATACAGCGACTCCCGGTAGTCCCTGTCCAGCTGCTGCCCCTTTTGTGCCCGAATTATTTACCAGTTGACCAACATTTTTCCACATAATGCATTTTTTCTGCTGAAGTTGCATTAATGCTACGCTGGGTGTTAAAGAAAGATCAACAGCAGGAAAATATTCCTTGTTGCTGCATTTTTGTTTGAATAATCGCAAGCACATGTGAAAGTAATTAGGTTTAGTGTATCGATTTCAGTACTTGATGCGGCCGTAAAGGGTGAAGTTAATCACTGGCTACCTACGGTTGTTGAAGCGCGTAAGTCTCGCATTTCGATCGTGATTTGACTGCGGGACAATTCCGTTACGAGAGAACCGAGTTACATCTTCAGTATAATTTCCTCGTACTATGTGACTGCTCAAGGAGCGAAAATGCCAGTGTGCGAGAGATATTCGAGCCTGCTACGCCCGCTCGGAGTTCCGAAGCACATTTGTGTGTCATGGAGTCCCTCCTGCGCAGCAATTCGTCGCAATCCTGTTTACTGCGTCTATTGACGATGCAAAATTGATTATTTTGCGTGAAATTAATATCAAGGATTTGAATGTACACATAGACGTAAGGTTTGCAAAGTTTGAGATGAAGCAAATCCATGTATTTAATAAACAGTGCTAGTTTTTGTTGAGGAACTGATGTGAAAATGTAGAAAACTGAACGCGATTAGAGTCCTGCAGTTACTTGCACACTTTTTACAGTATGCCCAAATGGCGTACTTATTATGTTAATATTTCATACTTTTGCGGCTTATTAGGATCTTTCTGTTCTAAATAATGTCATTACTTGAGAAAGTTGAGTGTTACTGCTCTAATGAAACACCAGGCCACCACTTTTACGTTATCGTTTTACCATAGGCATTTTTAGAATATACAGGTAGCGCATGTGATCGAGAATTTTCCATCTTGAAATGGGCGGTGCAAGATCTGGTTGGGTGGTGCTCTAGGGGTTTTCCCCCCCGAGTCAAAGCTTACACTATCGCTTTAAAATCAGTGCTGTATAACAACAGTATTAGATGTTATTCGTCATTATGTATAATTCTGTTGTTTGATGGTTAACTATTTGATTATTTCGGTGCATGGTTATTAAATTTAACCTGGTTTATTACCTGGCACTGAGGTCCCTTTTCCAAGAAGGTCTTTTTGAACAATTTGAGCAGAATGCATCGAGCTTTTAAAAAGCTTTTTTTTTCGTGAGAGCTTAAAATGTCTTAGTTTCCACTACTAATTTTCCTCAATCTCGACAGCAATGCTGAGTGTGCAAAAGCATGGTTAGCAATAACGCGCCTACCTTTGTGAAGGCATACGCGGGCCTGGGGGTACTCCTTTGGCAGCCTGGTCGGTACGCCGTACGCCGGTCGTCGAGCGCCGCCGTGCCGCTCTTGCCAACCTCCAAGACATTTCTTGAATGTTGCGTACGAGTTACGATTTTAAATTTCATACAGTTAATTTAAGATTTGTTCGAATCTATTTCATTAAAGAACAACAATTTAATACAGAAAATCAGGAAGCACCGTTGATTTCAGTTTGCTGTACATGTATTTATTCGGAATGGAAAATTCTTCTACATCGAATTCGTTTCTGTTAGCGACGTGCCACGCAACTTGGCATCTGGCGAATCTGCTCAGTTGAGCGCAAAACACGGTGAGAGTCAGTGATGTGAAGAACTGATGCCTGTCATTGATGGTCTTTTTGCTTGCTTTTGTAGCTGGAGTTAAACGCGAATACTGCGGCTGTGTGCTTTACGTTATACAAGGCTGTGCTTTCTTTGGGAATTGTTCGTTGGCGTTCAAGTTTAATGCGATTTTATTTTAGTGTCTTTAATGACTCGCATATCTAGCTTGACCTGTCAGTCAATGAAACAAATAACAGTTGCGAATTCATATCAGATGCTAGTGAGTAGAATCACAGCAGTTCGTCGTAAAGTTTTCTGGCTGTCACGTCTACGTTTAGTGGAGGTACCGGGCTCTGGAGCGCGCCTCAGGCAATGCGCGCGAGAAGAAACAAATAACCCTGCTTGCTTTTTCAGAGGCGTTTTTTACGCAAAGTTAAATGTTCTCTGTTTTCGTGGTGCAGACAAATGGCGAAATAAGATAAGGAACTATGAGCAAAAATGTGCAGTTCTGCGTTCTTGATGGTGCCTTGTTCTTCCTAGGTCCGTACTTGACGGGTGCTAAGTCCTTCATCAAAAACAAATGCTTATACAAGACCATTGACTACTCCATGTTCAAAAATCTGTGCTAGACCCACGTACTAGACCCATACTAAATGTGTGAGCTCGTATTAGACCCCTATTGGATATGTATAGATAACAAAAGACCACCATTGCTAGACCCACTCCAGACTCTTTATTTTCCTTATTCTAGATTCATGCTGAATAAGAATGACTTGCAGTAGACCCTTGCTACAACCCACACTAAACTCGCTTTTTTCACCTTCTGCTAGAACAAAGCGAACTTCTGCTAGAGCTTTGTACTGGCGGTGCTAGCTCCTTAATACAGCCATACTAGACTTGTGAACCGTGCTAGCTAGGCTGGTGCTAGGTCCTTGTTAGACCGATGCTAGACTCGTTTATTGTGCTTAATCTGGCAAAAGACAGGTGCAAGACTCGCGAATCGTGCGAGACAGTAGCTCGATCCGTCCTAGACCGTTGCTCTGCCTGTGCCTAGCAGTCAGCAGTTGTGTCAAGTGGTTGCATGAATATTTTTATTTCAGGAGTGTCAACTTGAATCGCAACGCTCTCTAGCTCAGTCACGTGCTCCACTTTTACCCTGAATGTCTATGTCACGACTGGCAGGAACACTCGTGACCCAAAGGCAATTTTTATCTATCCGGAGATTCATTTCTGTGAAAGTGTGTTCTGGAATACTGCTGATTCTTGCGGTTGTGCTCGATTTCTTTTCAATTGTATGTACTCTAATATCAAATAGGTCTTGGTGGAATGGTAAAATATAGCCTGAAAATAAATTTGCGGTGCGCGTCATTGATAAAGCTCGGACAAATTTTTTTTTGGTGAACACTTTCGCTCACCGCAGAACATTTCACGTTCATTTTCATGTCGTCGGAGTTGATACCCTCGCAGCGCCGACTTTTGGTGCAGATGAGCGGGCGGGCGGACGCGTGCAGGCGCAAATGATAAGCGTCAAGGACCAGCGGCTCACACAGGATGTCCATGCCAGCTTGTGTTGGTCTCGTGTGGAGGAGGCCACCGTGTTGGTGGAGGAGGCCACCGTGTTGGTGGAGGAGGCCCCCGTGTTGGTGGAGGAGGCCCCCGTGTTGGTGGAGGTGGCCACCGTGTTGGTGGAGGAGGCCCCCGTGTTGGTGGAGGAGGCCACCGTGTTGGTGGAGGTGGCCACCGTGTTGGTGGAGGTGGCCACCGTGTTGGTGGAGGAGGCGACCGTGTTGGGGAAGGAGGGTGATGTGAAGTATACTTGTATTCACATATTATGAAGTAGGCTCTCATACCAGTACTCCCATGTTGTGAAGAAGGCTTCTATGTTGGTCATGTGAAGGAGGCTTCCATGTTGGTGGTCATGTGAAGGAGGCTTCCATGTTGGTGGTCATGTGAAGGAGCCTTCCATGTTGGTGGTCATGTGAAGGAGGCTTCCATGTTGGTGATCATGTGAAGTCCGCCCACGTGGTCGCACCTTCTTACCACGGTCGTGAAGTCTCCGCGCTCTGGCTCTCGACTTGCTTTAGTGTTTGTTTGCCGACATTGAGCGTGGTTCTTGTGGGTGTCTTTAGTTTTTATTGGCGTCTGCTCGCCTTCATCCCGTTTCTGTGTGAGCGTGTCTTTGATGAACATTTCCTCGCAAACTAATGTTTAATCGGACTCCGCAGCCGCTGGAAATACTAGCTTGGTTTTGTATTGGCAGATTATTGTCCTCTTTCTTGAGCTCTATTGCCCCTCAAGTCACTCGACATTTTAGCTATAATGGAACAGAACATGGCAATAGAAGTGAGCCAAGTGGCCGATTCGTGGGTTCCTACCCCATTCCCATGCCGTGAGAGACCAATCACGCACAGGCAAGCCATGAAATAAGGGGTAAGACATATCAAAGAACAGGTGGAAGTAGTACTACCACTTGTGTTCTGTGATTTCCTCACTATCACTAGCCAATCCCCTCCTGCAGAAGAAAAAGGTACACAGAAATTAAACATTTACCCTCACAGTTACCGGTTTTCTGGCTCAGGCATCAGAACCTTCTGTTTACCATAAGAAAGCGGACATTTTATGCGTCTGGAATCGTATCATTTTCCAGGTTTCTTTACATTATCAATAACTTTTAAAGGGTGACCTCGAATCAGTCGTTTGGAATATTTGGGATTCCCTGTCCATGATTATCATGAGGTTTTTTGGATGTGTTCGCGGTGCGGGCAGAGACTGATTCTTGTAGTTGGGAATAGATTTTAAGAAATAAATCGAAAAGGAATTCAGGGCCTGGGATATTCTAGATAATTCATGAACTCTTTTCCGTACTAAGCCATTATATATTCATACCAACTTCGTAACACACAACTCTGAGGGCTTCATATAATAATTTGACTCCAGATTCCCTAGCCTAGTGTACTCTTGCGTTATAAACTTGACCTACATCAATAACGTTAGTCGGTAACTAAGAACTCTATGGACAACGTCCGTGAGGCTTTGTGGAAGCGGCTCTGCAGTTCCCACGATTTTTTCAATCGATGACCCTCCTTAATTAACGGCAATTTTTTCTTTTTGCCAAGGGTTGCTGAGCTTCCTGTCTGCTTTTACGTATAGGTTCTTGCGAGAGCAGCCTCGTGTTTCAGGTGATATTCCTTGTGTTTTATTTTTGGTGATCACTTCGTATCCATGTCAGGTCGTACGGAATTTAACACGAGCGAAGTGATGGATGTATTTAGTATTTGTTCCTTAGCGGCACATTCATTTGACATTAAAGTTGATCGATCGTCATTCGTTGTGGTGGGTCGAGTTCACGAGGTCAAACTTCAGAGCGTAAGTGGACAAATTGCCCATTCCGTTCGCTGTCCGCATTCGTTGTACGTACAGTCAAGCCGTGGCACTGGGTTCCAGGGGCTAGATTTGGGTCAGTTCTGCGCTCCGATTGTGAATTATTCAAATTTTATATCTGGAGCAAAGTGTGCCTATATTAGTGGGCCGATTCGCGTTAGATGATGCGTGCCTAGTGTGTAGCTCTATAAGAAAATAAATTGGATGCAGTGTGGGGTATTTACATTTTCCGATATTCTGATCGGATAGGTTAAGGTCAGAATGAGCTGCATTGATGTACGTGAGGAGCTAGAATGGTTTTAATAGATGCGTCCTTTGGTATACGATGTACGGATCTTACGAAATACCAGGTTTTATATCATGCGTACGATTTACAGTCAAAATTTCGTACTGGATTGATTTCTTACCCGAGTCGACAATATTTCAATTACAACGAACCTCACACGTGAGCTCCACCAGTTCAACCATCTTTTTTTTGATGAATGAAACCCATATGCTTTTGGAAGTTCAAAGCTCCCTTCATCTCGTTAATTTCGTAAATCTGATTACAAATGTTTTGTCGTATGATGATGACATAATACCTATTATTCACACTGAGTAGTAAGCTCGGAGCAAATTATGATGTAGCGCCCTGAGCTCTTATTTTATGTGTGGAAAATATGTATACTTCCGAGTTTGAATGAAACACAATTGAAACACAATTGAAGCTCAAGTGTGAAACGTTGTGCGAATCGCTGTTGTTGTGCGTGGAATTTGCACCTTGAATTTCTCACCGTAAAGTTAGTTGATGAAGACATATTTTCCCTTGTCCTACCTCATTCTTTCACGGAAGAAACGTCGCCGCTTTTTCTGTTACGATGTATTTTCTTGTTATTTATTGTTCTCGCTTGTGCTGTTCATTTCAATTTTAGAAGATTGCTTGGGGGGTGCCATGTTTTATCAAAATTCACTGTGCAAGTGTAAAGAACGTTCGAGTTACTTATGCGGTCATTCTGAAAGATTTTCTTCTCTAAGCCAGCGCGTGTGTTGGTACATTAACGTCATTTACCTACGAACACACGTCAGTTCTACGTCCGCTTTTATCAAGTCTACGTTCAGCATGTCCTACGTGGGCATCAAAATCAATTTCGAGGAGAAATGACTACAGCTATGAAGCTGCATGTCTCTACATCGACCTGCCTGGAGACGCACCTCGCAATAGGCGTCAGGTGTTGTACCCTCACCTTGACTACCTCGAGCGCGAGGTATTTCTCAGAACAACACTTCTTGTTGGGCCTTGGGGGGGCAGGTCAGTCCTGGCGAGGGTCAAATTTCGCTCATACTTCAGATACATTCTACCTCGTTTCCACTCAATTTATGTCAGATTTAGTTCCGCAGTCACTAAATATATTCGCCAGTTGAGCCCACTATAAGGTTGCTTTTGTATGAGTTATTTAGGACATTGCTCGCTAGGAGATTGTGTGGGAGTCTCTGTGATTAATTATTAATGAATAGTTTCTTTTGAACATTCTCCTCTCTTCCATTGCTTCATATTCTTGGTGAGCACGGCAACGTCGCACGCACCAAGTGTTCATAAGTGTTAATTATTTGTTCGTGCTAATGATTAGGTGATTGCGCGAAAACCTTTTGTGTGTATGAACGATCTGCTTCGTGAAATTAGAATAGTAAACTTGTGTTACGAGTGCCAGGGCTGAATTTTCACGACGAATTGCCTCTTAAACTACAAAGCGTTTTCTTTTATCAACGAATTATTGCGCTTTATTGCCATTGTTGGTAAGATTTCACCATCATTCTTTGTGACCGCGACGCTGAACGAAAATGTAAGACAGGAAGTGGCCTTAAATGTGGTAAATTGTGCACGTTCTGTGCTTCCCAGCTGTTGGAGTTACAAGCCCCGCACGCGTAATGCAAAAAAAATAGGAAATTTACTTCTACCAGAAAGGACAAAGAAATCGACGCTACTGGCATAAAATAATTTTATTCATGACAAGATTCATACGATTATTTCTTTATAACGTGAACTCCATTAAATAAATGAGCATAGGTGTGCCATTGAAATTATTTTTGGTAAATATGAATTTGATAGTCTATTTTCATCCTGTTGCGTACACGTTCTCAGTCAGTCTATGCGATAAGCTCGCATGTTCGCTGTGTGTAGTGTAAAATGATTTGAAATTGTTGTTTTGTACCTGACATAATTTTGGGAGGATATTCTCAAGTCCCATTTGTGACTTAAAGGTTTTCCTCTTTTCTTAATTCGTGCACTGCGCTTTAATTGGTGCCTTTTAGAACGCGGAGCACTTTGAATTCGTGGCGCGGTCGTTATTTTTCAATGGCACGTCGTGGGTGCTACGTTTTGCAGGCTTTCGCCCCTGCGCATGACGACGAGACACGTTCGTTGATCTGCCGCCGAGACACCAAGCACCACCAGCACCCTCCACTACCAACATAGGGAGCTCAGGCCCGATGTGTACGAAACTCCCTCGCGGGCAAGTGTTGTCGAGCTTTCAAAGAAACATTTAACTTGGTTGAAGGTCACGTACTTGCACAATACACTCCAATTCAAGGTGCTCGAGGCGCTGTCTGTGCACATGCACGTCATTTAAGGCTCGGTGAAGGTAGGGTACGCAGTCTCTCAGTTGTGTTTCTTTTAAAAGAGCTTTATGCATTTGAAGGACTTTTTCGCCAGTCTGGGCTGGGGGGCCACGTTTGCAGTGTACTGGTGACCCTAGTGAAAACGTGTTAGTAAAGTTCATCTTCTTTTTCGAAGGACTTTTATTGGTACAATCACGTTCAAATTCACGTTTTATATCAACACTAAGATATCCATGGCCTATATTCGTAACAGTAGCAATTGTTCGGAGTGCGAACAATGAAGGAGGCTCAACCCAAATGATGCCGAAAATCGTTTACTCATTAGTACGGAATTTTTTCAAATCGCGCGGATAAAATGCATACTATACATAGTATATTTGTCGCTAAACGCTTCATGAGGCGACGAGTAACTAGCTCCGAAATATAGCTACACACTTCTATGCGTGGCCGTGAATATTCTGCCTGTACTTCAATGTTATGCGACACTGTACCCTATTGGGACGTGGGTCACAGTGTGGCTGTTGTGACCCGTCGTAGCGCTTGTGCAGTCTCTATGGGCTCAGTTCCTTGTAATTTATGTGATTAGGGAGGTCTAGGATTCATCCAAGGTTTTAAATCAACAACCATGCTAGAGTCCTTTTCGCTAACTGTTTTTGAGTTTTCGTCATGCATTTCCTTATGAGGAGACAGTAAATTTATCTGTTCACGGATTTTGTCAGGTTAGCTTTTAAGGAGAAAGTAAAATGAAACAAAATTACAGGCTGTTAATCTTAATTGCTATTTTTACCAACATTCATTCGACGTGAAAACTCCCTCTCATTTGCCTCCTCGATTACCTTGAGTGGTGTTGTTTTCGTTATTGTTGGTCGACGTGTGCCACCGATATTTTTTCTTTCCTTTTGATGAAGAACACTCCTTTGTTCCATTATAGTCTCTCATTAGGATTATATGATTTTATGCCTCGTAATTTGTTCTTGGCTAGTCAGTGCGTGGAACTCCTTTGTCTTGTTTTTTGGCGTCTCTCGTGGGAAAGTCTGGCAATTGCGTGGCTTGGTCGCGAGTAGCTTTTTATAAAGGTACGGCTGCGGTTGTGTGTGTGAGAGTCGGCAGCGTTTTTTCCTCAGGATGTTCTCTTCTTTAGCCATAATATAAGGTTACGTATTCTCAGCTAATGTACTTTAGTCATTTAAGAAATCCTGCACATTTTCAAAGATATGCGTACAATTTGGCATGCTAACTACATCGTAAGCTCCTAAAATCTACTACTAGTTCAAGAAACTAACAGCACGTGTCTTGCTATTTTCATACCCTGCAGTGCATTGAGAGTAATACGAGCTGTTCTTTCATATTCTTAAAATCGCTCTTCAAGAGATGTTTTATCTCATGTTTACTCGATAAAATTATAACCAGTATTACTTGCGCCAGGGATGGGATATTTTAGCCATAATTGCGTGATGCATAGTGTACCTTTGCACTTGATGAATCACCCTTCGTATCTTAAACCTAAAAACTAGTGTTAATGTCTCCCACATGCTGCTGATGAGAAGTGACATGCTCTGTAGGTCTCTGGCTTTGTATACGAGCGTTGTACTTATCGCCTGAGCTTTTACATGAATGAGCTCTTGTACTGCATTGGACCAGAGCTAGAGTACGACTTTACTGTCACGTGAATCAGTCGGTCTGCAATGCTCGACGAGGTGGGCTCTCGCGCTGCCAAATTGAGTCTCCTGCCTCTGTCGGGAGTGTATTTCCGTAGAATTTATTTTACAAGGGCCTTTTGTCCGCTTAGTTTCGTGCGACTATCGAGTTCGATGAACTGGTGTTCCTGATACAAAGTGAAGACGATGCTTCCATTTCGAGGAGTCCTACCCCTTGAGATTTATATTCTCGAAATACTTGTTTTCACGTGTATGAATTGATATTCTTGCTTGTGATTTGCGTCTAAACATACCGGTTTGTTGGTAGCGTTTACTTTAAATGTTGATTAAGTTAGTAATATTTCTCAGGCTTAGGTTTCTTGAGGACTATCAAATTGTGGCCATTTGGTGCTTCAAAATGAATCACAAGTGATAGTTTATTTGCAAATTAAGCAAAATCTTCATATCAGTGTACAAGTATTTCAATGGAAATCAAACTTTTGAAATTGAGAGTGTAAACTTAGTAACTAGTCAATGTAATTGTATTTTATAACGGATGTCGATTATTTTCAGTTACTTTTGTATGTGGCTCGTGTAAATCCTCAATACAAATCGGTTTTGACTGAAACGAGTTGGAAAAACCCACCTGTTTTTTGTTGTCATGTAAAGAATTACGGTTAGGAATACGTGTGTGAAACAGTGATTCCCTAAGTCGCAGTGCATCTCGATTCTTTTGTGAAATGTTCAGGGGTGTATTTCTTGTTTATCAGGAGCATAACCTGTCCCTGTACTGGTGTATTTCCGCAGGCGCAACTGGATAAACGTGCTTGATTGTATTCTTTAACTTTTCGGGGCATTATTACTTATTCTCCATTCCCCGTCCCTTCCCCCATATGGTATGGAATAGAAGGCGGACTTGTTTCTCGAATGACTTCCTTTAGGTACGTGTTTCAATCACTGATTTTGCTTCACATTTTCTACTCGGTCCTCTTGCACATCGTGATTGTTCTGTGAACTTTCACGTCGAATTGGCTGCGATTTTTTATTCGTGCTCTTAGGTATGGGCACATAGTTTCCTGAGGCCCTCACTCATCGAATATTTAACTTCGACTTTATAATGATTCCTCCTTAGAAACCAAGTTGAGTGAAGTCTCCAATCTGAGCATCTAATGCCCCGCTATTGTACGTTGGTTACCTTGGAAGCAGTTTGAGCACCGATTTTCCAGGCCACACTTGTGAGTCGTCTTTTTTTAGGAATGTCGTGTTAAATCTTCCTTTCCCAAGAGAAGCCCTCCGCTCGGGATCGAACTCGGGACCTCCTGAATGGGTTTCTGTCGCATATCGGGTACGAGAAGGCAGAGACCTAAGTATCAACACTTGCCCGTATCGAACCCAGCACGCTATCACTTGCGCTGGGGAGCCAACGATGAACTGGTGCTCACGCAGTAGCTGTAGCCCCAATTCCGCGTGTGCAGCCATGACATGAGGGAATGGTCGCGTGAACCTGCGCCATTACGCCTGGGTTTAGTAGGCCTCCTGATTCATGGAGTGACTCCCCGGTATGGGCTCGCGAATTATAGGATTCGATGACCAGGAATCTGCATCGTGGTGTGTAGGAGTTGCTGTTTGGGTTGTCACGTGTCGACTTGGGGAAACTTTCTGGTTTCTCTTGTTTATTTCATAAATTTCAATTTGTTTGGTGACTAGTGATGTTACATTTTGTCCAGCATACGCGCTTAGCTGCGTGTGGTAGCATTACTGCATCACTGAACTTATTTGCGATGTCATTGAGGGGTTTTCTATTTGTTGCTTTACTGCGTCAGCGATCGCTGAATTGAATGCCATGAAATTGTACGAAAAACAGATCAAAAGCCAGCCGCTGCTTGACGGATTTTTTGTTGATAATATTAAGGCATGTAACATGACTGTGTTTCTGTATGAATACTTTAATCTCTTTCCCGCTTTCTTTGAAAGAGTTGCAAAAACCTACCTGTTTTTTGTTATCATGTAAAGAATTACGGTTAGTAATACGTGTGCGAAACAGTGATTCAGTTAAATCAGTTAAGTCACCGTTGGGGAGGTATGTCGTATATCGTTGGGAGGTATGTCGTATATCGTTAGGAGGTATGTCGTATATCGCTGGGAGGTATGTCGTATATCGTTGTGAGGTATGTCGTATATCGTTGTGAGGTATGTCGTATATCGTTGGGAGGTATGTCGTATATCGTTGGGAGGTATGTCGTATATCGTTGGAGTAAGGGTCTAATTGCATGCGCTCATGAGGCGTCAAGAATGTCACTTATTATTCATATGAGTTGTTCACATTAGCCATCTATGATGTGGAGCACATTCAAGGAAACGTGAACTCCTCAGGCGTCCTTGTTAGCGAGCTGCCTGAGTCGCCGTCTGCTCCCGTGAGCGGACCTAAGTGCTGATCCTACAAGCATCTCTGTCAAGAATTCTGGTCCATGAATTTAATGGAGATTAGTCCTAAATTCTCGTTTCTTTCAAAGCTAGGGTGGGTGAATGTGCACACAAGTGCTTAAAATGTGAGTGACTGTTTGTGCATCGTATCGGTCATTTAACCAATCTTGGATAGTTAGATGAGAGGTTATGAATGCTACGCCTATGTTTTTTTCAATTATAACCTTCAATTTTCCTATCTTCTTTATAAATAGGTAGTAAAATATCGACTTTTTGTTTTCCACTTCACTTCTATTTTCACGATATTTTTTCGTCACGGAGTACTGCTTCCTTCCACGTGAAAAGAATATCAAGCCCCACGCTGTTCACCGCGCAGTCAGGTGCCTTGACGATAATTTTAAAACGAAAAACAAGCCGCTGTACTGCATTCCAACTCTGTTGGAATGAAATTGCTTTCCTTTTTCACATTCTTTCCTGATAATATTTTCCTTTTTTTCACCTTGTGGGAAAGAACCGTTCTAGTCGATACTGCGTCTCAATCAACTGCAATATGTGAAGGCGTTGCTATTAAAAAGAAACTGGAGGTTAGTTTTCCCTTCCTGAAGTAACCGAATAAATAAATTGTATCTCAGGCTCTGCTGTTGTGAGATTGCCAGTCCCAGCCGAGAAATTTTGTCCTCGTTATAGTTTCCTCAATTTGATGAGCTGAGCTCGTAACTGACGGGTCATGAAGATTTTCTTTAGTGATGTTGGTACTTCAGGTTAGTTTTATGATAATTTTCTTGTGTGATCATTCCCATTTGTAACAATTTTAAAATCTAGCTGTACATTTTTAATTTCAGAGATGATTTGCTACGACAGTTTTTTATCTTTCACTCTACAGTTTCTGCCTGCACACCCATGATGAGACGGACAAGAATAATTAATTTAGGGTGTGTGTGACTTACATACATACTTCATCTTATGTTCCTTGAACTCAATTTTTAGACAGTAATTATCACTTTAGTTCACAAGTACGAATTCTCTAATATTTTCCATCATGGATGAATGTCGCATGAATAGTACGCGTAACGGTGATGTATCAAACAATGTCACTTCTAACTTAGATCCGACCAGTGCTGAAGATGATAGAACTCAATCTTTACTGCTGCGAGGCAGACAGCTGTGGGATAAAAATCTCGGCAGCAGAAATTCGGTCAGAAATCTTCGTCGTTGCCTCCGACTTAACAAGAAAGCTGTTCATCCTCTGGAACGGTCGCCCGAGAGGTTAAGATATGACTCTCCGCCAGACACTCTCAGCTACTGCATGCTTGATGATACCGTTCCAAGAAATGAAGGCGAGAAAATCGCCAATTCTGCGTCGGAGAGTAGGTTGAGTGATGTGTCGTGCGTGTCGGATCTCATATTAAACGACAGAAAACGTAGAAAATTATCAATTGAAGAAAATTTATCAAAGAACAATGGGTTTTTGCCTCATTTGTCACCTCCGCGAACTATTCGTGCTGCAGAGGGCTCAAAGATCCGTTTCGACGCGGCTGACAGCGAACTGACAGAGCTCAGGTCCGGAGTGTGTTACGGGAGGTGCGACCCTGTCCCTCCTCTGCCTTCACTCACCGTGTCCCCGTCCGCACTTTCCTCTCAGCGCGGACAACGTCCCCACATTCCGCACTGGCACCTTCCGCTGCAGGATCTCACCCGACTTGCTGTGTTGCCGGTTTGTACCATGGGGGAAAAGTGATGAAAGTGGGGTGCAAACCTTACCTATTGAGTTTCAGTGTGATCATAGGGTTTGAATGATAGGTATTCGTTTGATTTTTTTCAGGGAAGGACATTCTTCATACGCTTCTCTTCCATGAGAAAGCTGTTTGCTTACATGATGTTTCAGAAGTCATTTGCCATGTAAGCATTATGCTTGGACATGAGTAATATTTATACGTCTTTTTGTTGTTGTCAATTTCCAGGTGGGTGGCCAAAGCTTGTCGATTTTCCGTGTATCATATTATAAGCTGTTACTTCTACTCACTGCGTGCAGTTAACGCTAGTTGTCTTTAACTAAGCGTCCCGAACAAAAAAAAAATGTCTCTCGCTTTTAATATGGTGTAGGATCTCCACAAGCACGAATAATGGCGGCAATTAATTTTGCGCCGCATTGAGTTTACACAAGTGTCGTATTGCACACCTGCCTGGTCAATTTTGAATGACTCTTGTATCAACTGATATCGTATTGCGGTCACATTACGTGGGCGATCTTTTCGACGTCTAACATGTAGTTCTAAGTGATCCTAAAAATTTTCTATTTGGTTCATGGCGGGAGATTCAACTGACCAATCTAAATGCATGACATACCGAATGACAGTCACGCCATTTAATGATAGTTCTTGTCCGATGCACCCGGCAGTTGGCATCCTAAAAAATAGGCACAATAACATGCCTCTATTTTTTCACATAGTCTGCAAATGGCCAACCTTGTTATCTAGGAGCTCAATGTTGTCATACTAGGTCAGTTTAACTGATACGTCAACTAAAGGGCCCATTTTCGTGTAATTAAAACAGCCCCGGAATGTGGCCGGCTCCCTTCATCCATGTATCGACCTGTGCAGATGGGTTTCGGTGAACACAACAGCGATCATAATTGCTATAGAGACAGAATCGTGATTCATCTGACTACATGGCACTTATCCACCCTCTATAGTTTTACGTGCGTGTGCTTTAGCCTATTTAAAAGGAGTGGTCTTGTAAGCAGGAGTTAACATCGGGTGTTTGCTTGTTACAAGCCGCTCTACACCATATGAATGGAGTTCCCTTCGAAGAGTTCGTTCAGGAACAGCAGAAGGGCCATCATTGACGTTTTGCAGTAGTTCCATCTTTGATTCAAAGCGATTGAGGTCAACAATACGGGACATAGGCGGCGGTCCTTAACGATTAGAATTCCGACCATAACTTTGCCTTGAATTACCGTATATTTTTGATTGTTTCCGTGAATGGTTGATCTCAATAATTGCGGCATGAAACGCCAGCGAATTCTGCTACTTCCTTCACTGAGTGTCTCATAGCCCGACCAAATGCAGTGTCCCCTTCTTGCAATTTCAAGACATCTTGCTATCGTCTCATCTTCGAAACGCAACCAAGCAACAAGTTTACGCCTTACCAGCTCGGAATGAATACTGATGCCTGCTCAGTTCTTGCATATAACTTTAACTTCAGTTGCATGTTTGAAAACCGATTGAAGAACGTATTAAATAACTAGAGCTCGAGAATCAATAAGGGACAGTCATTTGTTAATGCGAGGAGTTTATTAACTTCATTCCAACTGTTCGGCAAAGGATTGACACAGTATTACAGCAAAATGGAGTAAAATTCCATCTTTAATTTTTTTATGTCTACTCATGTGTCAATTAATTTTATCTTTTTTATATGGAACCTTCGCTTTGCTCAGAGACTGCTTAGCTCAAGAGCAGCCTAATTTTTTCGATGTTTTCTATTACGAAGTGTTACCTGAAGCCTCAGGTTTTAAAAATGTCCAGAGGGAAAATGTCTTGACCAGAAGGAGGCAGCGAACAGAAGGTCACGATACCGAGTTACTTCGCCTTTAGTAATAGCGCATGAACGAGACTCAGGCTGGTCATTTAGAAATACTGGAAGGAAAGCTTTCCTTTTACGCGCTGGTCTCGTCCGTGGAAAATCAGTTACCAACTCATCTCACGCGCAAACTCGGCGCGTTGCAGTGCAAGTGGTGATAGATTTTTACTGGCATGGAATTTCTGAAGATTCTAGCATTTGCCATCAACTGTGTTAGGTCATTTAGGGGACGACATTTTCTGGGGATAAATTAGTTACAAATTTACTTTTTCGTTGTGTTTTTAGGGGTTCATCTTTAGCTGTCTAATTTCAGGTTTCTGTTCAAGCGATGAGTTCTACTCGTGTAGTGTTTTTCTGGAGATTTTCATTTTGTACATTAAAATATACTTGGCCAGTTTTCTTTTTTCATGAAAGTGGCCTGAGAGTAGCACGTTAACGTTTGCCACGTAGAGTATCAACGTACAGCGAAGCATTTCGTTGAAGCAATCGGCTCCATGAACTCTACGTAGGCCTCGATATAAGGGAGTTTTTATTTTGACCCTAGTACGTTCGAAATTTTTTCTTACAGTAAGCTTGCAGAGTACAGTTTGCTGTCGTAGGTGCCCTACAAGTTCTTAGGACTTGTAGTAGAACGATAGCCTTTGATCGGAGTGAGATGTCACTGTGTCTCATTAGTCTCGCTCTCAGTACTACGAGTATTATACTACTACAGAAAGTTCTTTTTTGCTGAAATAACTACTTGACTCATTAGTGTACAACATTTTCAGTTTGTTCGAACATCATTGAATGAAGCGATATTAGGAATACGGTAATGGTAAATGTCGGAGATAATGAACTTATTGAATTAGTAATCTTCTTTTCATATGTCGAACAGTATTAAAGTATCTTTGGTAACTAGGATACTTTTTAGAGAACAAAACTCCTTGAGGGAGTGAGTGCCAGTCTTGAACTACTGTGGAAATTCCCAGCAAATCCCAGCAATTGGCGCTCTGCGATTAGAGGCATCCTTCCGAAACGGCTGCACTTGTTACATATGGGAGACTGTGGGATCAGTTGAACGATCAAGTAGGCTTAATCTTCCCTCTTCTTCTTGCGTCTTTGTAGTAGGGAGGCCGAGTATCATGCAACATCTCTCTGTGTATCAAGAGATATGATTTACCTTCCCATTTTGTTCGTCTTCTTTAACTTGTCAACGGTTACTGTCGACATATGTAGACGTAGTCGCTGGGGCGTTCATGCACACGGTCACTGTGGGTTACAGACCGTGTGAATGCACCGCTGGCCACCTGGGCAGTGACCATTAGTAGGTTGAGATGCTCATTGCTGCTAATGGCATACACATTCAAACGTCTAACGTAGACCAGGCCTGCGAAGTAAAACTCCTCTTTCAAATTAATCACTAACATTCAATGTACTGATGTCTCTTGTGTCTGTTGATGTACCTGCAGTTGTAATGCGTTAGCTATGCTATACATTGCTCTCACTCGAAGCTTCTTTAATGTAGGGAGCATTAGCAAAAATTTCCTCCTTGTCTATAAGGGGATGCTACTGGTTCGATGGCTTGCGGCTTGCATTTTACTTCGAGCACTCGCCCTTATTAACAATAATTATTTGTGTCTTCCTGGTGTATCACGTATTCGAATTTTCTTGTTCTTATGCAGACTCGTATACATATAAACCACAAGTGATGCTCAGTTTTAAACATCTAAATGTACAAGCCTGTTACGTGTCTTTTTTTACACATGTTCTGCAGAATTCGATATTAACAGCCAGTTTTCATATGCACTCAGCGATATCTGAGCTTCTTTACATCACAATCTTTTTAGTCTGTTTTGCTTCTCTGCAACAACGCTCTGCAAGAATTCAGTCATTTTTCATTCCCGTGCAACATGAAAAGCTCCTCCGCCCTTTTCCCCTCAACGTCTTTTTATTAACCTACTCGTTTTTCTTTGGTGCACGGGTTGACCGTGCCAATGTTCTAAGTGTATTTCTTGTACTGTTTCTCACGCTTGCTCAACCAACATACTGGTCTGCGTGCATCTCTCACTAAGTAATTATTTGTGCGTGAGAAAACTTAGTGTATCTTGAAGAGACACGGACTTCTTACGGAGCACGTCGTCCATCTTTTAAAGTTGTGTTTGACTTCGTGTCTACGACGCAAGATTTCGCGAGAACCCCTCCGTGCTCGTGGTCAGTGCTGGCTGCCGGGCTTCCGAGAATCGTAGTGAGTACTAAGGGACCTCGGTATTTGTTATGGCTTCATTCGAAAAGTTTCATCGCAACCGAATTTACAAAAACTGAAACAATATTCCAGTGACCAATCTGAAGTTTTAAGAAAAACTCGTCAATTACTAAATCGGAATAAGAATGGAGCATGCTAAAACTGAAATTTTACGATGAATAATATTACGAGACGAAACTGCTAAACACTGGAACTTTAAAGCTTGTTTTGATGATACAAAAACGTTTTTATAGTTCACAGTTCCCTTGTACGAGAAAAATATAAATATCATGACCGGCGTGACCGGTGACATTTAGATTCATTCATCGGGAATGTCACGACATTTGTTTCCGTGAGCTTGATTGTACCATATTGTACTTCCTTATGAAAACAGGTTAACTAGAAGTAAGAATTTCACATTATCAGTGAGTAGTTTATCATTAGGTAGTCTAGGGAAGATCGACAACAACAGTTTACTTAGCCGGATGTTTTGGTCAAGTATCATTTGTTTCTATAACAACGAAGTTTAACTTTTTATATTTGTTATTGTGTGTTACTTATGACGCTATAACCTCGTTCAATGTGGTCTTAAAACACAGGCGATGGTAGGCACTCCAGTCTTCAGTTTTCAGAAAATTCTGAGGCTTGTTTTTATACGAGCCTCAAATGATTAATTCCAAGCCAGAGTATCGTTTTTTCGCTAGTCGCAGTGAACGTGAATGTCTCTCAAAAGACTTCTTTCTACGGTCGCGTAATTTTTCGTTTTCGTCTACTTGGTTTATTAAAGTCAAGTATCGGAATTAGAGAGGACTGAGTTACGCGTAAAGGTTTCCTTTCAATTCATCTGTGTCCCAGTCTAACTCCTGTGGTGGAGTATTTGCAATTATCTATACTTTTGGCCGCCCTAGCTCTGATATCGATCGCCGCCGGATAGTTGCTTACCAACGGGACGGCGAAAAAGTTAGTGGGGTATTTATGCCTTGCTTTCAACATTATGAATTTTTTCCACGAAGTTTTTCTAAATAGTCGTTTTACGATCAAGTGCCTGGGAATTCAATGGTTTTTATTGTTTTCGTGTAGTTTTGGTTCCACGGCCAACATTTCAACTTATCCCTCGCTTATTTGCGCTTCTTATCCAAGACTACAATGTTATCAGTCACACGCTCGTTGATGTTGCACCCTCTCTATTCTATGTACATAATAAGGCGTGCGCCTCACATTGCGAGATAGTATAAATGGATGCACATAGCTCACCACGTACCGCGTTTGCAGATTGTCATTATCAGGCTCAAATTGCGTGTTTAAATATATATAAAGACCAAACCGCGCGCTTATGTGATTTTGCTATCCTGTGCTCACCGTGCAGAGCGCCAGGATTGAGCGTGCGTTGCAAGCAGCCCTCATGGGAGTGCACCTCAGCTTCTCACACTCACGAGTTAGTGCCACCCGAGTACAGGAATCAATAAACACAGGAAGCTGGCCGTCTATGATCTTTATTTTCAGTGCGATATTTTGAACGGACTACTGCTGCTGCTGCAAAGATTTTAAGCTTTAGAGTACAGGTTCGGGGCAGGGGAGCAAAAGTCTCGTCGCTTAGACGGTCGGTATACGCTCATTTTAATTCTGATGAAATAAGGAATTGGAGATCTTATGACTGTTATTCGTTTTTCGTGGTACAAATAGTTTCGAACGTTGTGAAAAAATTGATGCTGATCGTTAGCTTCTCTGAAGTAAATCCGTCAAGAAAATGACCGCAATTGAAAGAAAATTTATCACATGTCTCTAAAAATAGTATTTTTATTGCATTAATTCGCTTCAATGTAATCAGTGTCAATTATTTGTAAAGGTAAGACACTTTTCCCGTTGAAGAGAAAATAAGAATAAATCGTGGTGTTGAACTACTATCAGCACCATCGTTCTTTCTTTTGGAGGGCAGTAAATGCTCATCTTTGGGAGTCAGATGCTATGTTGACAACAGGTTTGACCGGCTCTCGCGTGTACATATAATAACAGGAATTTTTAGATCGCATTGGATGCTCGATTGTTTTCATCTCAAGACTTTCGAAGAATTTTCTATGGTGTATTCTCTGTAATTTTTCAAAAATCTATCACTTCTCATAATTTTATAAAATGTGTGATCTTTCAAATAAAAATCCAAAACTCTTCGCAAACCCGTTTTAGTCACACATTTCTCGTATGGAATACAAACTGCGCTATTGGTTGCACTCCATTCTAATACGAAACGATTACCGTTCAATATTGTTCTACAGTGTAATCGAAGCTAAGTGTGTTGTACGTGTCACAGGGACTTGCTAAACGCGTTTATTGTTTCCTGCTCAGATTAACTATGACTCGAGTGTGGCCAGCACGCCCTCGACAGCCCCCCCGAGCGTCGCAGGCTCCAGAGTGCACCTCAGCAGGGACTACATGCAACAGGTTTGTGCTGTGTGTGTTGTGGTCGACTTAATTTGGCCCTACTATGTATATTAATTGCTAAGTCATGTGTTGTGAAGGGGGTGTTACCAAAAGTAATTGTGTTCTGAAGCACGGTTTGTTGAATTTGAGTGCTTCGTAATTCGAGGTTGTTTTTAATGTGTAACGTTCTTGCTCTGTGTTCGGTGATATATTTTTTTCACGAGTTCAAATTATCTTTTTTGTTAAACATGCCTAACGATCATGCTTCTTTTTAGAAAGTATCTTCCTGCTTCAAGTTTATAGGTTTACCTGACGCTAAGTTTTTTACAGATATGCCAATTACCTGTAGATCTTGGTATATGTTACTGTGTTGGACATAAACAATCATTAATTCGACAGCGTCAAACTAGGCTGTAGTTCTAGTTCATGAAAATAATTCCGGGACATGTATGCTGATCAGAACAACAAATTCGATATTAGCTTTTAAATGACGATTTTTATTTTATCTGGGTTTTGTTTGGAGATAATTTCACTTATCGACAAAATGATACTTCACACTGCTAATGTAGCATCTGATCGTCCATATTGGTGGGAGTCTTTCGCTTATTTAGACATGGGCGTTCGCTTGCATCACTCTCGCATTACTCCACGCAACGTTTGCACTTCTGTAACGTTGTTCCCTTGTTTTCGGTGCAGATGTAAAAGATATTGCATTATCATTGTTGAATCTGCACTTTTCTGAAATGAATGAGTGCTGGTATACATTCAAAGACCTCGAAGGATGCAGAAAATATCTCGTTGGTACCATGGGACGGCACCGAATAGGACTGGATGAGAGATCACCACAACACCTCTCGCCATTTGAGTCTTGGGGACACGAGAGAGAACAGGAAGACAGCGCCGGGCACACAACACTGAATAATTCAGAACGGCACTAATGGGAACGAAAATGGCACGGCGTTAGTGATCGTTTGCTAGCGATGCACCGATTTATCCAGTAATTGTGCTACATTAGCTACATTCAACTGCCTTTGTATTTATTGTGTGCACAGCCGGACGTTTCTAATTTCCGTGTTGGATTTTCGAAGCTCGTTACTAAAGGAAGGGTAGATGGTGCTTTTTTGTATCTTATGTAGTAAGTTTTACAAAATTTGGGGCGTACCGAAAGTTAACGTCTTGTTTGTATGATAATTAGAATTTGAATCGCTTAATCTTGTTATCAATATCATTAAGAGAACGAGCGAATCTGACAATTTACTGATTGACTAACTTGTGACAGTATGTAAATGTATGACACTTCAAATTTCAATGCGCACTTCAGTATAAATAGCTCGGCTCAGATTTTCTGAGGTGTCGTACGTCTTCCTCGACTTGGTTGTGCTGGCTCATAACGGCTGTGTGGTGTCAAGTGGGCAGGACTAGGAGACTGAAAGAGCTTTCATCGTGAATGACCTGCCCAAAACTTGGCATGACCACCTCTGTTTTTTCATGGAGGAGGAGATACCTTTGTACACTATGCGCACTAAATAGAATTTTTTATCAACTCTTGATCTATATGAGAAAATACATACTATCAGTTAGAAGCTGGGTCTAATTACTCAATATATTTCGCTTGACTAGTTGTTATTAATTCGACCACCATTTTCAATCCAGTTAGTCTCGAGAAATCGGCTGAAACAAATAATGCAAACAGTTAGAAGAAGCAACTGAAAAAAAGGAAATGAGCCCATTTAACCCGCTTGACAAACGAAAAGTTTAAGTACATGAATGTCTGTTTTTCAGTTGTAGTTTCTACGTGTCAATGTGAACAGAATAACAGGGTCTGGTGTTGGTGGTGTTGAGCTGTCGGGTTAACATAGTTTAAAGGTGATGCAGTGCATCGATCGCTGCTTGTTGAAGGAAGTTGTGCCAATTTCTTGCAATGTGAACATTTTTCTAAGAACACAGTTAATAAGAATGTTCTTCGTTCACTTTTTACAAACTGGGCGGTGAAACACAGGTAAATGGACATGAAATATGATTATTTTAATGGGTTATTTAATTACTTACGTATGTTTTATGTTGTGCCGTATAATTTGAATAAATATGTACGCAATTCCTCACGCCTTGACATTCTTCCCTGCAATGTCATCTGTGTGCACTTGAACACTAAATTTATTGCGTTATGAGTAAATGGATAACAATTTACGGAATGCGTTTCTTCTTACTGTTAGTTACTTTTAATCAAGAGTATTACTTCGTTAGGATTCATCATAAAACCTCAATAGTTAATGCATGTTTCATGGTTGGTACCCATGTAAGTTAGAAATATTGTGTCCGAGATTACCGCTCCAGGAGATGGAGAAACGTGCGTTGCTCTATGTAACCTTAACACTAGCTTGTCAGTAGTCGATTGAGAACAGAAGAGAACCTGGTGTTAAAACTTGCTTCCTTAACGCAAAACTAGATAAGTACGAGTGAACACATCTTTGTTTTGCTTTGTTTGGAAATTCGCTAAAAGCGAAGAACATCCGAGAAAATCAATCATATCTATTAAGAAAACGTTTTGGAGTCCAGCTCCATCATCACTTCTATGAAATCAAATACGTGTCTGAAATAAATTAGATAAATAAAGATTACGAACGATGGATCAAAAAACTGCTGCAAAAGCTAATACACAAATTAATATGCATGGTAGAAATATATATTTACAATTTGAAGGTGATAGCTATGAACACATCAATATACCTGTGAACTATCTATTTTCATATTGAAAGGGATATGAGTTATCCATACTGTTGAGAATGAGTTTTCTCATAAAAGTGTGTGAAGACTAAAATTCTCAAGTCACCGGGATTCGATGCACGTCTAATATTTTGAAATCGCTATTGTGTATTAGAACATTGCATATATCAGCATCAATATGTATAGCTGGGTATTGACAACCAGTACGAAAGCTTCTACCGCGGGACTCGACTGTACTGGCATAAAGATTTCATTTTGTGACGTCATACCAACATACGATGATATACACTGCACTCAACTATCGCTGTACACCAGAGAAGCCCGCGTCTCAGAGGGTAGCGTATCTTTGTACCGGAAAAAAGAAATTATCCTAAAATTGTTAACCTGTATTACACGAAGCTTTATATTTTGAAAAATATTTCAAAGAGTGATTCTAACTCTCGTGACGTTTTTTAAAGAGAACGCCAAAATATGGGAACGTGCAACACGGATCTTACCTCTGTAATCGTGCTGATCTTATCTACTCTCCGCTAGGTGACTAACTTTTTGCGAGTGACTCCAGTTTCTATAACCGAGAGTGATGCGGATTGAGCGATTTACGCTAAGCCCACTGTAATCGTCGCGAAGTTCGTCATACACAGTCAGATATGTTGTTAAAAGAACGCCGTGATTTTTTATAGACTTTAAATTTGTCATCCTTTGAGAATGTGATAACCCAACCGCCTTTATTTGCGTGTTAGACTTTAGCGGATGCCTGCCAAAGTCTCGCTTCGATGCAAATCTATCACGTCATGTTTACACTTGTGCGTTGGTTGACCTATGGAATAAAACACGTGCTAAAATAAAATTGTTAATCTTCAGATATTTATTATAGAAGCCCTCAAATAAGTAGTGTACGTTATGAGAAAATACAATATTCATATTTTAATAAATCATCATTCATTCGATGTGACTTAAAAGTATTTTTTATTTTATATAGTCATGTCTTTTTCCGTCTCCAACTAGAAAGCCAAAGCATTCTTATTAAGACGCATAACATTTCTTGGTAAAAGCAGCATATTATTTAGTTACTAAGAAAATATTTATTGATTGCGTCTAGTCTCCCTAAACTAGCATCAAATATCAATTCGACAGTGCGACTTGGTATGTCTTCATGCTATATCTCGTACCTGAACGACTTTTGTCCCTCCTGTGCTGTATGTATGCAAAAGCACACTTATTATCGAGGGGATGCATCTTCCACCCACTCCATAACCTTAACATACACTTGCTATGTGCTTGTGTTGAATAAATGCTTAAAGCTTCTCTCACCCCTCTCCTCAGCATGATAGTCTGTGCCTAGTTGCATGTTTGAAGCAACATGTTGGATATTTTCCAGGACTCCACCATGGCGGGGTTACCCACGTCTGGCTGCGGTTGGTTCTGTTTGAGGCCGCGGTGTCTGCATCACGGCAGATCGTCGAGATGGCTGCTCTTCTGGCTCTGTTGGGCCGCCGCTGTTCAGGGTTTGTAATCAATCGAGTACTTGGAGCACTTGAGAGTGGTTCAAGATTTCCGTCTCAAATCACTCTGATGTGCCGCCTTGTTTTAGGCATATGTTTTTATTTTTCTTCCTCAAACAAAGAACTCCGTCCAGGATTTTGAACTCGACACTTCCTAACTAGCAGGCAAGCGTCTTGTTCCGTAAAACGTTTTCCTTGTTCTTTTTACCGAAGATTTAACTCGCTTACGTAAAGCCAGTTGCCAGATGGAATGTAAACTCTTCCTGCATGGATTTATAGGGTTACTCTTGAAGGTATTCTTCTTCGAAGTGGAGTTCAAAACGTCTAGACGTCATCTTTTGTTTCTAGTATTCCATAGAATTGTATCGGCAGCCAGCCTCATGATTATAAACCGTAATCAAAAATCATTTTGACACTGTCGTCAGAGTGTTCTAACTAAGCTATGAAGTAATGTAAATAGACGATTCAGCTGTCTGTTTCTCCTGACCGGTCGGGAATATCCCTTATTCAGTTCTATAGCAGCTTTCCTGTGTAGTAGACTTCGGCTCCTTAAATTATTTCGTAAAAAAGTTGTTGCGAAACGCCGCTTCAGTGGCCGTAGTATCAACAAGTTTATGTTCTGTGGTGCGATTTAACATGTTTGTACTGAACTTAAAATTTGAAATAAATTATTGTGTAACAAATATGAATTTTCCTAGGGAATGGTTTCTGACCAAACATTGAACGAATGATTAATTTTGCTGTACAGCTATTTGGTTATGTTATGATGTTTATTTCAAAATGAGCAAAGTCAGCTGAGTGTCACTTGAAACAAACTGGCGCTCTCAAAATTGTAATTGGCGAAACCGTTGCCGAACACCCGGATCGTATTACCCGCAACACTTTGAAACGTGTTTTTCTTAACTTCAAAAGCGCAATCTTTTGTCTCAATTGTATCACTTTGAACTACCCCCCCCCCCCTCACGTCTGCGTAAATGTAAAATTTTATATGTCTTTTATGCTCAGAACTTCGACTTTAACTTACTAAGCGGATTACGGTTGGAACCGTGAGATAAACAACTGCAAAAACAGCCTTATTTTCACACCCGCTTGCTTACATGACGTTGTTTTTCAGGCATGGTTGTCAATGGTTTTGTGAACGTGTGCATCACAACGATTGAGAAGAGATACGACCTACGCTCTCGTGACACAGGTCAGCCCAGCGTTGCGAGTTTTTGCAACTGATTTCTCGAGAATTTTGTTCTTTTCTACTACGGGATTGTGGTGAACTGGGATGATGTTTTATGGATTATTTCTGTGTGGTAGTTTGCATGGCGTGCATGAGTGGGGGCATGCACAATCTTGAAAACTTACTCTGCCTTAATTTTCTGCACGCGTCTCATTTGGCGCGTATGTTGGTCGTGATGACTGAATACTTATCCAAAAAAAATTGCTCTGCACAATGACTGTACAAAATGAATTCCTGTGCAAGGTGATTGAATGTTAAAAAAAGGGAATCGGGGATAATTTCCTAAAATAAATATTGCCTTTATTTGCTTCAAGCAATATTAAGATTAGATTGTAATTAATCGTTATATTAATGAAAAGAATTTCGTCGTGCTGACGTATTTACTTTATACAAACTATCGTATCGTGAAGTTAAACTATGAATTATTAACTAATTTGGTTATTTACTCTTGGCTATGTTGTTGCATGTGCTTACATCCATAAAGTTTGTTGTGTAATTTTCACAAAGTTGTTAGCTAGCGTTTGTAATTTTCCAAAGACATCAAGTACCTAATCATTATGTAAAACACCGTAAGGTACGGTGTGTTGCGTACTAGCATATTTTTTGGGGGAGCGACCGCTGTTTTTCTTCAGTGTCGTACAATGCATTAGCTGTAAACTGATAGAGTTTCAAGAAGCGTTTGAGCAAGACGCGTAGCTGACGTCTCTACGAAAGTGGCTGTTACAACGAATTGGAACGGGGCGCTGCGCTTTTCTAATATTCCTCAACTTCAATCTTGTTTTAGGTATCCAAGTTCTTCATTGAGTAGGGCGTTTATTGCCTTAAAACGATGGGTTGATGTTCTAAGTTACAACACCTTTCTAATTCGAAATGAGTTTATGTGAATTGTGAAGAAGTGCCCGGGCTAGTTGAATGTCAAATTTTGTATATTGCATTACTTATTGCGCCCCTAAGTCGTCGACACGAAAATTAATTCATTAGGCCTTTAAGCCTCAGAGCTGATGAAGATGAAACTGATGTTTTCAATACTCTGTGGCCAGAAATGAGCAAAACATTGTATCTTATCATCGGCGTGATATTTACATTTCCAAACTGGTACAATGATACTATGTACTATATGAATTCGTCTCGTGCTTCTCACCACTGACGTTACAGGTGCATTTTTGGCACCGTGCTGTGCATCACTAAAATGTTTCTGGCACTGTGTTGTGCATCACTAGGGCGTTTCTGGCACTGTGCTGTGAATCGCTAGGACGTTGCTGGCACTGCAAACGGTGCAGCTCGTAGATGCGTCAGTTGCTCAGCTCCACGCGCCGCCTTGGTGTGCAGAGATCGTGAAATCTTGGCAGCACCAGGCACCACATGCATGCCTCATATTTACTCGTGCATCTACGCCGCTGCTCTGCGTGGGCATGTGTTGGGTGGCCTTGCTAATGCAGGGCAGAAAGGACGGACTTTGTGTTTTTGGAGGACTGAAAGGAAGTTTGTTTCCTGGATCAGGTCGTGTACTAAATTATACTAACCTGAACATGGGAAAGTCATTCCTGCGAGCATTACTGAGTATATGATTGATATTGTGTCACTCAATGTAGCAATCATTGAAGACGGAATTTTCCATCCTTTCTGCCTCGCCCTGTGCAGCGCTGCTATATGGCCGTAGGGTTCATGCCCGAGAGCAGGTCGCGGTGCCTGCAAAAGATGCCTTATAGGAGGCGACCAGGTGGCTTCAATATACATGTCGTCTGCTACTTTCGAGTTTTGAATCAATATTTTCTTATTCTCGAGTTGCCGAATGTTTAAACAGCTCGGTATGTTGATCTAGTTGCCAACTGACGGGAGCTATGTAGTACAAGCACAGTCAGGTGCTTTGGTTTCATCGTAGTACGATGGTAAGACATCAAAATCGAGAGCCCTGCAGAGCCTTTGTAGTAGAACTACGTTCACAAATAGTTGTCTCCCTGACATTATGGGAAATGCTAGAGAATTTCCGTTATCTTTATAAGTCTTTAATTTTTTAGATTATTTATTTTTTTAAACTTCATTTTGCGATCACATTGTATTTGTGTAGATTCTTTGGTCTGTTCACGGTAGTTAATTGGAGTAAATCATCACGATCCCGTGATAAATAACCTATTTTTTTAAGTCAAAGTTTTCACTGGCAGATGTGTCTTAGAATCACTCTCAATAAATTTTTTTAGTGTTTGACCATTCATGCGTTATTGTAGTTGAACTGTTTTCAGTTGGAACGTAGGAAGTACATTAGCCTACAGCGCCCGGACACAAGTATTTGCACAACCTGGGTATTTTGGTGTTTTTCTTAAATTTTACGCTCTGATTTTGGGTGTAGAGTGCTGGTAGTTCAGAGAACATATATTCACCATAATATTTAAACAAAATAGAACAAAAGTGCACCTATCGTTCATTTACCGACAACCAGACAACTAAACAAGAAAATGTTTTGGGGCAAAAGTTTTTGTCCAAGTGATGTACTAAATCATTGATATTTTAATGTTCAGTTTCAGGGGCTTAGATAGCGAAGCTGTCCACGACACAGTTTCACGTACTAACTTCTCTTTTCTACGTGTGGTTCTGTCCGTGTACGCATGACGCAATTTTTATATGTGTGCCACAATCGACGAGGTGTTTGATTTCAGGCATGGTTGCGGGGGCGTACGACATGGCTTCAGTGTTATGTTCAGTGCCCGTCGCTTACTTGGGGTCCCGACCTGGAGCCTCGAAATCTCGTTGGCTGGCGGCAGGCATGGTCATCATGGGGCTTGGGTCGTTTGTTTTTGCGCTGCCTCACTTCTTCACTCCCGCCTACCATGTCACTTCGGGCAACTCCGTCGGCGCCAACATGTCGACTATCACGTGCTCTTTACAGGTGAGTGAGTGTTGTTCGTCTTTCATGTATGATAGCAATTTGATGTTGTGTTAGCTACGTAGTTAACTGTGCAACTCTCTATCGTCAAGAAAAATGTCTGCGTACTAAAGTGTTTTTGCGGTGTCGAAAATCTTGCTCATGAAAATGTTTTCTTCGTATTTTTGTGCTGTCTAGAACTGTGTCTGTACTGTATAGTAACGACTTCTTTGTTGCTGTTGAACGCCGTATTTTTTGTAGGAAAATATTTCTTCATTTCGAAGTCACCAGTTCAATCATTTTTGCACTCTACTTGAAGTCCGTTAGAGCAAGTATAATTTTATGCCTTAATGGTTATGGCGACCGTAGACCTCAAATTTCATGCGAAGTAAGTTTTCCACATTTCTGTAGACTCCTAAAAAAAAAACCAACGGTAGAACGTGTTGGAATTAATAAAGGCTCACGTTTACCATTTTCTATACAATGTAAGCACTAGCTATTGAGCTTATTGAAGATACTTTTCTGTATAAGTTGACACATTACGTTTCCGAGTTAAGTGCCAGCTAATGTAATGGGGAGATCTTTTATTTTAGTTTGCACACGAGTATTTTTTAAATTTTTGAATTAAATCATTGCTCAAGTTTTCATGCAAAATGCAATAAGATACGAAAACCTTGACTAACTTGTGCATTGCAACCCAGAGTTGCGAGTGTCGTATAAAATGTGTTTTTTTGTACAATAATTTGTGCTTCTTCTGGGGCAAATAGATGTTCCCAAAATGCTTAGCTCTACTCGTCTGATTAAGCCTCGTCTAGTAATTTGATCTGCTGCGAAAGAGCATTCTTTTTCAAAGAAAATGCAAAGTTTCTTCACAGTTGTACTAAATGTTTTCAGGAGTTCAAAGAGGGGTTGAATTTTGCAATAAATACATGAGCTACCTGCTCAATTGTTTACCTCAGCTTTAACTAGGCCTTTGGGACTTTTATATTTCGTGCCCACTTTGCTTCTTTTCCTTTTCACTCATTCTTCGCTGATTATTCTTTATATTTTCTTCCGCTTCCTTTTTAACTTACTGTTTCTATGCGCAGGGGATCTTGTGTGTAGATTTACCGTTCTCATAAGTAGATACTTAATGGTCACTTCTCGAGCGGTGGGGGATAGTCTGAGTTACTAAAGCGCTGCTATCCTTACAACGACTACTACTATAAGGAGAGTGTGAGAGTTTAGTAGTTAAACCTTCTCTTAACATAGCATTTCCGCGCATTTCCTATGGCATTGGACACCTATATTCACACATGCGCTGTTAAGGGTAGATCACTCGCTGTCATTTATTTTAGTCCTACATCTTTGTATTACTGAAGGTCTGAAATTTTGTATCGCTTGGTTGTGTGTTTGCTTTACATGAAATATTCTGTAATAATATAGTTATCAGTTTCGTGGATCCGAGCTGTTTTTTAATAGAAAGAGTAAAATTAACTAATCGATATTTTTTTCATCTCACTTCTTCATATAACTCATCAATACACACAACCATACCAACCTATATAGTTATATCTTAAAATCTATAGATGAACTGTATCTAGGTTACCTAACATCTCGGCAATTTGCAGGCCATTATTGGCGAAACGTGCGAGATGAGTCGCGACATGTGGTTGGCCAAGTTCCGTCAAGTGTTCATCCTGGGCCAGGTGCTTCACGGTATCGGTGCTACGCCGCTCTACACACTCGGGGTCACCTATCTCGACGAATCCGTGCCCGTCAGAATGTCTTCTCTTTATTTAGGTACTGAAAATAACATAAGTTGTTACTGGGATGACTGCTGTAGCGTGTGTGGGAAGTCAGCTTGAAACGAAATGGAGCAGTTGTAGTATCTGCATTTTGTTTGATGACTCGTCGTGGAATTGTTTGATGTGCGCTGATTTTATGTTATATTTGTGATGCAATTGATTTTAGCCCCGAATCTCATGATAAGGCTTAATTCAGGAAGCTTCTCTGTACCGTATTTGAATAATACGAGAAATTCCTGGGGAAGCCTTGAAATTTTTCAATTTCTCCTTGCGTCGTTTTTTTTCCCAATTTAGATATATCGATTGCGTTATGCTGTGTGTAATTTATTCCTCTTTTATCTGTAACATTAAAATACGTAGAAAAATACCACCGATAGAAGTCGTAGCCCTATATTCTGAAAAGGATCACTTTATGAAAAATATTTCGTGTGCCCTACGTTATTATTGTTGTTTGCAAGCTTATCGTACGTAGACGATTTTCTCTATCATCCTTAGGCGGCTTCTGGCAATTAGATGTTGAATACGTAGGATAGCAATTCTTGTATCTAATAATTGTAATTGTAAGGCTATTTTGAAGCGCATTTTTGTCAACAAATGACGAGCTATTTAAATGATAAAATCAGTATGTATTCTTTGTTTGTTCCACTTGTGATCAATATTTACGTTCGTTCTCAAAGTTGACATTCAGCTGATGTGCAAGTTGACTTAGTTTAACGTGAAATATGAATTTTTCCTAGAGAACATTTGTATTCTTTGTTATAGGACAAAGTCTCTTGTGGTGTTTGTGAAACTGATTTTTAAAAAAATACATATTTTTCTCATCGTGTGCTTGGTTAAAATCTATAAATTTCAGTTTTTAGACTAATTGTCCTTTTCTTGAAATTCTTCATGCATAGTTGTGTATTCTTTTATACATTGTTTTTTAAAGACCAATAACTTTTTTGTTTGACGATTTTTCTATTAGTTTTTCTCAATTTTCCGTGGTAAAATTTTCAAATTAGGTCGTAGTTGATAAAGAATACTTCCAAAAGGCATTTTGAATTTCAATATCTCGACGTTTCTAATGTTCGTACATTCGAATATACAATTGTATTGTATACAATATTTGTGGCTCAAGAAAACATTACGTTCCAATTATACCGATAGATATTTGCTTATGATTGCCATTCGGTTTCCTGCTGTATCATTTAGAAGACCATTAATTGGAATTGAGGGACGCCCAGGACCCATCTTAAAAGGTGTGGGATTCAAAACAACCTCTGTTTATTTATTCATTTAATCCGAGCTTTCGAGCGCTTCACCGCTACTTAACGCGCTCAGACAAAAATGACGAGATTTGGCATAGTTTATCCTTAAATTGAACTGATTTTTCTATCAAGCTACTCCTCATCGTGTCCTTTGAAGTTCGATATTCGTAAACAAACTATGTTAACCAAAACACTGTCATGTCGTATTCCATTAAATGAGAGATTTTGCTTCCCTTAGATTACATTATTTAATGATACGATATTCAGTATCCTATCTGCGTTCTACGACACTGCCGCATATCAGCTCCGCTTGCAGTAGTTTTCTCTATGGTGGTTTGTAAAAAGTTTGACAAAAAATTATATATATAAATACACAATACACGACGACTATTGTGATATAGCGGGGGATTGTCGATTGGCGTGTTATCTTGTTATCTGGAGACTTCACTGATCTAACATTTCTGTACAAATAAATATTTCGTATTTTAGATCTCAATTTCGTTATTTTCTAGTGTTACGAATACTTTTCTGTTATCTCTGTTATACCGAGTTGTGTTTTACTATTACTCAATGAAATCTAAATTCTTTTGATGATCCAACGCCTCTCACTCAAGAAATGTTTTATTGTATCTTGCATTTAGACAAGGTCAAACAATGTTGTATTTACCCTAATATATTTGGCATTAAATAGCAAAAAAAAATACTTTTGGTGGTGATCTTCCTGGAATCTGCAAATTTTCTTAATAGTTAGTAAAATTTTGGTCGCTAATTCACCAGGAATTTACTACGCGATGGCAGTGGTCGGACCTGCCATTGGTTACGTGATGGGAGGGCAGTTCTTGAACATCTACATCGACGCCCCGCACACAGACCCGTCGTCGTGAGTAGCCCTGACCCAAGGCACGTGCTTTGCCTACCCTCAGGGTAGACAGAGCCTCACTGAAATGCATGAGTAGCAAGATTTTGCTCGAAAATAATGATATATGAAAATCATTCAACATTTTGATGCGTAATATGGTGACAAAACTGGAAAAGGAACAATTTTTATGTAAGGGTGAATGTTTCGATAGTTTGATCAATCGATGATTTAGATGGGTCGGCACGGCCTCCATGACCATCATCCACAGTCCTGTAAGTGGGTCACCCATGCTTCTGCGATGGTGTTCAAGAAACGAATGTCATGACGAATGTCATTTCAGTTGGTTTCTTAAGGAAAATTAGGGTGACGCTATTGTATTAACCCTAATTGTGGGTGACATACTGCATCACAATTTTTTGTATTTAACTAGTACATAAAACGTTCGGTTCATTTACTATTGAAAATTTTCTGTACCGGATTTCGTTATCAACATTTGATAATTACCACTAAGAAACTAAAAAAAGCTCTTGCCGTTTTGAATAATCCAAAACAGCAAGAATTTCTATGGTTACATAGTACATCGTGGATGAAAAATAAATGTTGAAGCATCTCACAAATTCTCATTTCGCTGCATGAAGCTAGAGCTCTTGGGCAGTGATTCTATGAAACCAAGTTTTTGTATAGTTGAGCTAAATTGAGGTAATAACCACAGGCTAGGCCTGACTACCGAGAGCGACAGGTGGTTGGGAGGCTGGTGGATGGGCTTCCTGCTGTCAGGCTGCGCCTCCATCTTGGTTGCGTGGCCTCTCCTTGGCTTCCCTGCCGTGTTGCCTGGTACGTCATTTTGAATCAGGTGTATTTGCCGCGATATTATGATTCATGCCTATTGATACATGTATTGAAATGAGCGATTAACTATTTGATTAAATAGAATCTTTTCGCGAAACTTTGTCAGTGATGGTATAGTTTCTACAATGAACTATCATTTCATTTTGTATGAACTACATCTACGTGGCACCAGTGGAAAACAACTATGACATTGTGCTTTGGTCTTTGCAGATCACGAAGACAATGTAGGGATCCCCAAAGCGTCCTCTAAGCGAGAGAGAGAAGACAGCACCACGGCCGCGACCGTTGCCGCCTTCAAAGACCTCGGAGATTTTCCTTCGGCCACACGCGCCCTCATGTCCAACGTGACGTTTGTGGCGTTGTCCCTGGCCGGGGCCATGGAGGGTATCCTGCTCACCGGATTTGCCACTTTCATACCTAAGTTTATTGAGAGCCAGTTCAACGTAGCCGCCAGCTTCTCTGCATTGGTTGTAGGTAAGACTTGTGGCTTTGTCAAAATTTTGTGTTGAAATAGTTGTTTGTTGAAACTGTCTAGCATGGTTTGTTCGTAGTTTATTTTGACCAAAACCTGGGATAATCCATTTATGGATGAGAAATTGCTTAATTTTTGTATTAGGATCTAGCACAGTTCAGTTGTCAAAAATAATAGCGTCGGTTGCATGTTACTTTTCTTTTTCAAGTAAAGGGTTCGAAAGTACTCTTTTCAAGTACTCTTCGAAACCTGGTGTTTGCTAAAGCTTAAAGAACCAAATTCTGCTCTCACTTTAAGCAAAAACGAAAATATTACGCATAATTGCAACTAACCTCACTACTATTTAAGGAATCTCCCCTCAGGGGGCATAGGATTGGCCATAGGCAATAGAGGTAGGTTAGTTAGGTTTGCCTATCCTATGCTATGGGGACTAGCGCCCCCAGGGGAGTACTGCTAGGGTACCTCAGCTTTAGATAGGCCTTCGGGACTTCTGTCTTTCGTGCCCAATTTGCTTCCTTCCGTTTTCATTCCTTCTTCGCTATTTCTTATTTGTCTTTTCTTGCTCTTCCTTCTTAACTTGCTGTTTCTATGCGCAGGGGATCTTGTGTGGGAACACACCCTGTGCATAGAATCCCCGTTCTCCTAAGTCCATACTAAATGGTCCCTACTCTTTCGGTGCGAGATAGACTGAGTTTCTGAACCGCTGCTTTCACTACTACTATTTAAGGAATCTAGGCATCCAACGGTGTATTTGTTGACTTTTTAAAGTAAACACCGCAGTGTAGATCAGGAGTCGTAATTTCATTTGACACACCGGTATATACAGAGATGTCCAATTACTTTGCATCATGGTGTGAGTGATAACACAGTAACATCCCAAAAAATGATTGAACATCCCACATGAAGGCGGTGTCTGCTGTGAGCGTGTCGTGGGAGACCATCACAAGAGTGGACACTCTTATTAAAAGCAGTTTTAAAAAAAATGCTTCTGGTAACGCAGGCCTTCGTCCCCAGTGCTGACTTAAAAGCAGGCCTTGTGGATAATTGGAACAAAACATAAAATGAAATGAACAATTTGCTAATTTTCAGGTGCCCAAAATTAAGGAAAATTGATGAAAATAATTGTGGCACTCTCCAGTGGTTTATGTTCCTGACACGTGAAATGCAAGATGAAGAAAATAAAGGTTGTTTATTATTAGTGCAGCAGTTATTACGTTGGGAAGACGAGTATATACAGCTGTTAAATCCTAAATTATAATATTTTGGAATTCAAATCACGCCATTGAACAAATTTTTAGACTTCTGAAAGTGTTGAGCCCGACATTGAAAGTTTACAACGACACTGGTAGACTTACTACTGTAAAAAAGCATTTCAGACCAAGAAAAACGGCAGTGAGAGAGGATCTTTCCATTCATCTTCTCTCTTACAAATCGTTCTCCCACTGCAGGACACATCTTTAGCGACAAATTTGAGATGAAACATCTGTTTTTTCAACCAACTCTATCGAGATTCTGGATTTCTGCACTAAATACGTCTTTGTGCCAGAAGCCCTCAGAAAAGTAGCTGATCAGATAAGTAAGAAAGCCAAGACACCAAGATAAGCTTCCGCGATCAAGCATGTCAGTTGGTCTGAAGAAAATTAGTGCAAAGTATTTTTTGGAGATGGAGCAAAATTTAATACATTTAGTAGCTATTGAAAGCAGTTCGTATGAAGAATCGGTAGAAATTATGAGTCTGTGTGAAGAAAAGTCAAATCCGGTAATAAGCGTCATGGTCTTGGGTATGGTTTCAGGATTGGGTACTACACTCATGGACGAGTACGTTTAATTTCAAGATTTAACGGTATAATTAATGAAAGTCTACTTGAACAACGCGTCGTGCCAGTGTTGCAAAGTTCTGAAGTTGAGATTACTGTATTTATGCAGGGCAACGCTCCTTGCCACGAGTCAAAACTTGTTATGGACCATCTAAGGGATCAAAGATTTGAGGTTACGAGCTGGTCACTAAAAAGTCCCGAGCTGAATTCCATATAGACCTGATAGAAGACGTTAGGACAGAATTTCATAGCTTGAAATTCAACTAATATGGAAGATTTTTAGGTAAAATAGCATGATAAATGATTAATAACTACAATAGGCCAACGATAAAATGTAGTGTAATCGTGGGGCAGAAAATGCACTAGCGTGATCCAAAAATGAGGATGATCCAAATGTTAAAAAATTCTCTTATTTGTGTTACTCGTAGATTTATTTTATTTTCTGCCAAATAAATTGATTTGTTTCCTAATTTTGGACACTTGAAAATAAGTAATCTGCTAGTTTATTTTTATACATTCTTTCCATTCACCTGAGAAGTCGCAACAAAGTTAACCATCTATTATGCAACATTCAGTGGAAATTATAGAAAAATTGATGTGCTGTTTTTTAGATTTCAAACTTTAAAATTTCGGCTCTTAATTTTGGATGTTTTTTTTCCTGGAAAAGTGGAACATATTATGCGACACTTGATTAAAACTTTGTAAATTATTATAAATCAAACGTTGTTCTGGAACTATTAAGACATTGTTTCGCTGATGATATGTGCCTTCGAACCAAAGCGATTTGTGCTTTTATCCTAAAAAATATAATTTACTTTAAGAGTTAGGCTTAGATTACAAACTATGTTGACTTGTTAGGTATAAATTATTTTACCTCGTTGCTCATACCTCATCGCACCTCATTAGGAGGTGTACTGAATGGGGTTGTGCTTCAAGAGTACTGTGAGGACTACGCCTTTCTAGGAGGTAGAGGATTTATTTTGTATAGGAGGGGATTGGAAATGAGAGAATAATCTGCTGATATTGTCCTTGTTTCTGGTGTAAAACAGGATATTTTGCTGATATTGTCTCAGTTTTGGTCGCCGAACTCGCGTCATTTTCGCCAACTTACCTTCAGTTAACGAAAGTTTGACTGGGTATTGTTTCCGTTTCTAGTGTTAGAAAGATATTATCCTGATATTATTTGTGTTTTTGGCGTTAGAAAGAGATTGTACTGATATTGTTTCTGTTTCTAGTATACTGCGGGGTATTGTACTGATATTGCTTATAAGGTATTATAAGCAATTATAAGGTTTACGGTAGGGTATTATGCTGATACGGTTTCTGTATTTGAGCTTCTGCAGCATTTTCACGCATGGTATCATGCTGATACTCTCTCTGTTGGCATGATATAGAGGTGTGCGTCCAATACTTGCATCCAAACGATGTTGCCTCCATTAAGTTCGGTTTCAACTGGGTAAAAGCCAGGTTTTTCGTGCAACCGGCTTCGTGGTTTGATAGAGATGATTTGAGTTCCATTCTTACTCCAATACTTTCGAAAACGTGATGTGTGCTTTTAACTCGTGTTTTGCCGAATTTGACGTGTTTATTAAAACCATTCGAATCCTCTTCGAGGGACTTGCGTACTGAGGTCTTCTGTAATGTCAGGTTTTATCGCCGTGCCGGCGGGGGGTGGAGGCACGATGCTCGGTGGCTGGCTCATCAAGAAGTACGAGCTCACCTGCCTGGGTATCTTGAGAGTCCTCTTCACGGGTTCACTTTTCTGCCTCTTGTCGTGCCTTGGACTCCTCGTCTATTGCCCCAACCATGAATTTGCAGGGGTCGACGTTCATTATGAATCGAAGTGAGTATATACTGGGTGACTTTGCATTACTGTATGGCCATTTCTGAACGGCGCGTTTCTTTCTAGATTCAATCGGTTTTCTGAGACATGTTCTCATGGATCTAGTTAACGCTAGGGCCTAGTTAGCTGGATGTTGGTTTCAATTACACTGACTCGTTTAAGTTTGATTTACTTTTATTTATTTAAAATTGTATTTTTTAATTTAGAGGCTAGACTATCCTAGTTTTTGCGTTTTTCTTCTCTCGTTTGAGATTGGAAGCTTACTTCTGAAATGTGTGAAAATAAGTATCTAAGAGAAACTCAATCTGTAGTGTGCTCGAGTCAAGAATAGAACTGAGAAAATGAAAGTGGACGTGTTAGTTTATGCTTACTCTAAAATTACTTCCCTCCTTTGTTTAAAGTGGAGCAGTTATGAAAAGTGTTCGGATTGCTTTGCTAGTTTCACATGTCTGACAAGACCTGTACGTTTTACGGCTGGTAACCCAAGAGCAACTTCATTTTAGGCAATTTATTTATTTATTTGCAATGTAATTACTATGTTAAGAAATATTATCACGCGTCACTTTTCGTGCTTAGGAGTGAATTTAGAATCACGATCCGAAGTTTAAACGCGACTTCCACACGTAATATTTAGATTGTAGTCGTGCACATCCCAATTTGGAAGTTCTATCGAGACCTTCATGTTTTAATTTTAAGGCTGTAATTTTACTAACTGAAAAACCAAAAGGTATATACTTTGTATGTGACCGAGTTTGGAATAAACTATTTTTCTTTCTTTGCTTTTTTCTTTAAATATACTCAAATGGATGACTTTTTTGTTGGGGTATGTTCAGCCCGATGTTGGAGGGCGTGCCAGACCTGTCGTCCACGTGCAACAGCGCGTGCGGGTGCCAACACGTCGCCTACAACCCCGTGTGTGGTTCCGACAACCTCATCTACTACTCCCCCTGCCACGCCGGCTGCTCTCAGAGGCACGAGTTTGGGGCTAAAGAGGTCAGATATTTCAGTGTTTGTGCGAAATTGACGTTGCTCGTATTGACTTGACCTCAAGCTCTAACCTTTTACTGCATCTTGTTTCATATCCGATAAAGTGCCCTAAAATAATATAGCCCTTCTATCAGAATTGCCTAAGAATTGTTTTGTTTAATAACATTAAAAAGTATGGGTGCTGTAGAGAGTTAATGACAGACTAAATCACGTTGCACTCATGTTATGTTTATGAACACTTGCCTTGGGAGGAAGGATAAAAGAAGAACTTCATACTCTGGCTTCTCAAGAAATTCCATTAACTGACGAGTTTATAGCTGTCATCAGAGAGGCTTGTGTTTGGTGTCGCTGAGATATCTTCTGAATGGTGGTCGCTGTGACGCATATTTCTTCTGGAGTGTACTGAAGTGTATTCAATATTCTAGCTGCTGATGCACATATTCGTGGCGTTTTTACATCAATCTACCTCTTTGGTAGATTTGATTCTATTCACGCTTGACAAACGTTGAAGAGTATTGAGGTATTTTTCTTGTGATATTTTGTAACGAAATTAAATACCACCGAAAGCTCTGCAGCATTTTCAATTGAAAATTGATATCGTTGAGTCAACATCGTTCTGTACTGTTTCCACTTCGGTTTTCATCACTCAACATTATCCTATCGTTCCAGATATTCAGCAACTGCAGCTGCATCAGCGTGAAAAACCCTCATTCCCCGGTCTTGTTCCGGCTACCTGAGGAGGTCCCTCCCGAACTGTTGACGGGGGGCCTCGTGTTGAGGGATGCCTGCACGTCCTCCTGTTTCATGATGCCCTACTTCCTGCTCATGTTCCTCATCCAGATGCTGCTCACCTTCACCATCAGCCTGCCAGCGCTCTCTGGCACGCTAAGGTGATTATTAGTCCCAACGAAATGTGAGAGGGGTTCACGAAGTTATTTCCATTATTGAATCAAAATTTCTTGGCACACGAATGAAAGTGAACCTGTTGACGAAGTTCAATCGTTTCTGTAGACAATCGTTCATTTTTATTAGTCGCTTTATTACTATTAGTGACTGTGGTCATTTTTATTGAATGCGCGCTTCTGTAGTACGTGCTTATATAGGCAGATGCTGATTCGAGTCAATTTTTGAACAAATGCGTAAGTATTACCTAATACAAGACTTGAACAATCGCTAGTGATTCAACGTTATGTTCATTATTCATTTCATTTTCAGGAATTTTCATATGAATTTTGACTGCGATTTGGATCATCAAAGCCTTTTGAAGAAAAGCAATAAAAGGCTTTATTTATCCTTCATAGTAAAATACCAATGCTTTTGAGAACTCAAGTTTAGCGTAAGGCTTTACGTACTGCCACTTTTTTCCGTGTTCGAGGAAACAAATGTCACTCCTAGTTGCCAAATGGGTCTGCTAAATGGTTTTACGAGAAATTTAAAAATTTGTTAATTTTCAAATGGATTATACTACATTTTTTTCCTAACTGTTAAAGGGCTCACATCACACACTCACGAATAATAATTATCTATCAGTATTCTACATTCATCAAAGTCTAACGAACCTACTGGGCGTTTACACAATATATTAATTTAAATGCTCCGTAAAATCAACGTTGTAGAAAATTTGCACTATAAATTAAAGAAAAGCGTGAACAAAAGCGGACTCTCCTCATTTTATTGTATAAATGTCAATGACTATCAGTTTCAGGTAGAGGTCCATTCTTAGGAGCGCAAACGTCATCCAAAGTGCCGCTGCAAGCTTCACCTGTGAGGTTCATGGATTTCATTTTGAATGGATCTCATTTTGAAGCTGAAATCTAGTTCTTATATTTAGTGAATAAAATCCTAAAATTCCACTTTTATGTAGTTTATTCCTTTAATTTACAAAGGAAAATTTTATATGATGGTTACACTAAACGTTTAAATGATCTGAGACTTGATCAACTGTATTTACTTTAATGTTAATCCTTAGCGCATTACAGTCTCAATCGAATTAATTTTCGCTCATGAGTCATCAAAGTTGAAACAGTTGCTTTTTCTTATAAAATGAGATAACCATGGCATTGTACTTTTTCTTTTATTTACACGTTTAGGGCAGGGACTCCTGCGGATTCGTATCATATACTATGAGAGCAATTTCGCTCCCGTGGAGACCAAAGCTAAGTCAGGCACTCTTTGTTGGTCGTGAGCCGGTGCATTATGTCTAACCCCCAATAATAATAATTGTTGGTCGTGCGCGTGCGCAGGCCGGGAGTATGACCAGATTTATGAGAGTAGGGCGTTTGCGATTAGTTAAGCACCAAAAATTATTTACATTGACTCAAATCTTTTCGAATTGGTTTCACGTGGCTTGTTTAACTGATTGTTTTTGTAAACGCTCTTCGTGTACGCATACGTTTGGTCAATCAGGGTGTTCCGTGCTTTATAAAATGGTTGAAAAATCCTGTTTGGGTTAGAGACTTTCAGGGTGACCTTAGTGTCAAGGAACGCGAGATCTACTCGCTTTAACCGTATTTAAACTTGGAAGGACTAGGAAGCAAAGTAATATAACCTCATTTGCTGAGCTCGGCTTATAGGCGGCTTCTTGAGTAGTTCTGGGGACGCTTGGTTAGTAGTGCAATAAAATTACACGTCCATGCGTTAATATTATGTGACGTTAATTGTCTTGTTCCTACCTCAATAGTTTAATTAAGCCAGCGTATGGACGGGTGTCTCCATTCAAGTACATACTTGATGTCGATATTGTCGGTGGAAATGCTCCATGCTTTCAGCTTGTGAGATTGATCGTTCCGATCACATTTCCATCCAAACAACGTGTTCTCGAGCTGAATAAGTACACGAAGAATGTGAACACACTCAACATTATCAGCGCTATATTTATCTTCACACAAGATCGTACGTCGCCTGTTTACAGATGCGTAGTGGAAGAACAGCGATCGTTGGCGCTGGGAGTGCAGTGGATCATCGTGCGTCTTCTGGGCACCATACCCGGCCCTATCCTCTTCGGGTCTATTATCGACTACACCTGCCGACTGTGGCAAAAATCTTGCGACACTCAGGGATCGTGCATCAGATACGACAACTTCTACATGAGCAGGTGTGTCCTTAGTAAATCGTGTGAAAGTTTTTGTAGACTAGTTTTGTTGGTAGAGCTGTGATGGTGTTTGTAGCTAGAAAAAAATGTGGAACCTTCGTGCGAATGTTATCTTGATGCAGAGAAGTTAGTTGTAGGGGACAGAGAATACTCGATTATTATGGAAAATGACGAATGTTGATTGTAAGATAAAGTGTTACCTTTAATTGCGGCAAACCATTTGACTGTGCCTAAGACCGACCCGCTGCATCGTAAAAACACAAGTTATTGCCGAGTTTAAGCTCAGTAACATATGTCGTTTTGGGCACCCTGGCTGAGATGACTTTTCAAAATCGCATATTACAGAACTTGAAAAAAGCTTCAACACTGCGGTACACACCGTGAGTCCCACAGAACATTAGCACCCCACATTTTACAGGGTGTCGCTAAAACAGCGACCATTCTCTTTAAGCTGAATTTATTGGTCATAAAGTATTTGTAAAATATCGTTCTATTAAGTGTCCTGTTGAATTTTATTAAACTACGTATAATAGTTGTGATGTACGTACTGAACAAATACGTTAATGTTCGTTAGAAACATAAGAAATAAATTAATTATACGAATAAATTAAATACTTTGTGGATAATTTAACGGTGGTAATACCTTTTCCCGACGCCACCTAGCGTTATTTTTGGGATGAAGAATAAGAACGAGACTATTCGTAAGTCCGGCGTTGAAATACTGTCGAGTGAGTTAAGTATTAGGACTGTTTCGAAATTTTACTTGGAAGCATCTTCGGATATAATGCAATTAAATGTTCAAAACGAGAATGCATAATTTAAAACAACAAGGATATTGGTACTGCAAAATTTTGTTTTTCGAGAAATAAAAACTGTTTAAAAAGTATTTGAACTTTTCAAAGTAGCAAACATATGTATTTAACAATGATATTAAGTGTGAAAATGTATACCAATGAAATTTTTAAACTGTCCAGATACTTTCCTCACAAGCGCGTGAAGGTACTCAGATACTCGGCCGACTTCATGAGCAGTAGGTGACACATTACCCTGTGCCCTGCAGGTACATGCTTGGTATATCGTTCACCGCCAAGGGCATATCAACCGTTATGTTCCTCATCGCCTGGTGCTTCTACCGTCCTCCTCGCGGCCAGTTTCCCGATTCTAGAGACAATGCCCTGCCCTCTCCCTCCACCACGATGCACCCGATCTCCCCCCGGGGCAGAGAAGGTGCAGAGGCCTCCCACATGTCATATGATAATCCCGCTGTAGAAATAACGTAGGAACAACCTCACCGGGTAGTATTTTTGACGAAGATAATTTTTTTTACATATTTTCGTCCGTATATATTTGCCAAAGTACCCTATATAGATGTAATTTCAATTTTATTACAGTATCGTAAGGATGTTAAATATATATATATATGTATACGTATATACTGTATGTGTATGAAACACAAAGTAGATGACTATTTATGGTCGAACATTAGATCCGACTGTTTGTACAAAGATGAATAAATAAGCGATTATTTTTATAATTGTTGCCATGTCGCTATGAATATAAGACTGTTTCTTAAAGTGAAAAAAGTATTCATCGCAAAATAGTAAAATAAATCTCAGATTTCGTGCCGCATCAAACGAAAATGAGCGGGCATTATTCTGGGTAGGACACGTTTCCTCCTAACTGTTGGGTAATGTTCTTATTTATTTACGAGTACAATTTCGACGGTTGGCTCCTTTTAGCTATTAGGAAGAAACTCACAATTGGAAAAAATCATTAGTTACATCTTAAAACCACTTCCTTCCTCTATTTTTCAGCGTAAGTTGTCTTTAAGTTGATACAGTTTGTAACGAGTTTCATCCGTTCATGTGTTCCGTTCGTTTACATTAAATTTGGCCACCTAATTTGGAGATTCTTTGTCGTCATCGCAATGCTGGGACGCGAGTCTCTTTTTCAGGTGCGTGAGGCGATGACGATCCCACTCGGTGCCCCTTAGCTGTGAGGAGACTCATCCAAAACCTACCATTTTAATTGGTCTTAAACGTCTTCAGTTGCGCAAGCGCTGCTCTCAATGCCGGGTATCGTAAAGTAGCAATTTTTAAACTTGTGAAACTTCACGATCAATGCGTTACTTCAAATGGAGATGGTAACTATTTTGAAATTACGTATAAAAAATAATAGAGCAACAGTGAAAAAGCTATTTCAAGGTGCGTAGAAGAATTTTTCTTTCGATGGACGTTTTTACATGCCAAAGGGAGATTACTTTTCGAACTGTCCTATACACTTCTGGCTAGTCAATAAATGTTTTCGCTTCACCACACGATGAATAGAATCTAAGAAAATTCTAATTGTTCGAATTTTTTCTTCAACTTGAAAAGTATCATATTTCAAGAGAACTATGACGTTGATTGACTTTAACGGCATTATTGGCATCGAAAGCATTCAGCTAGATGAGACACAGCGACAAATATAAGTACTGTGGAATGTAAACTAATTTAAATATGACAAGCAGAATAGTCTTGTATTTTTCATCGTTTTATTTTTTCAATAAATACTACATTGCCGCTGTTAAACGCGTTATTCTTTAGAACTGAAATGTTATTGAATGGAACCGAAATTGGGGAAATGTTTAGTATGTACTGGCCCCGATACTGTTCAAATAGGAGTGTAGTATCTAAAGTGACCCCGGTGGAAATGTAGTCATAAAGTTCTTCTTTTCTGAAGTTTAAAAAAATCTCTAACTAAAGAGGAAACAATAGTACTACCCATACGCGAAAAAAAAATCCTTTACGTGATGAACCGAGGCCCTCCTATCTATCGCTTACGAGCAGTACCGCCTGTATGAAAACTATAAAACGTGAGTTCCGTTTTGAACATTTCCAATTCCTGTAGCAATTTTATATCATCTTTACACAGATAGTTCTTGATACAAATCATGTTTTTTTTAACCAATCCCGACCCCTCAGGGGACCATAGGATAAGCCATAGGCAGTAGGGTCAGGTTATTGAAGTTTTTCTTATGCTATTGGGACTAGCATTCCCAGGAAAACTTAAAGTTACCCCAGATTTAGCTAGGCTTCGGGACTTCTGCTATCGTGCTCACTCAGCTTCTTTCCATTTTCATCCCTTCTTCACTGATGATTATTTATCTTTTCTTCCTCTTCCTTCTTAACTTGCTGTTTCTATGAGCAGGGGATCTTGTGTGGGAACGCACCTTGTGCGTAGATTCCTCATTCTCCCGAGTGCATACTTAATAGTTCCTTCTTTTTCGGTGCGAAATAGTCCGAGTTACTGAAAGCGCTGCTCTCTTTATACTCCTATTCAACCATGCGCGATTTGATTTGTGTTTAAAAATAAATGTTACAAGTGCGCGAAATACATGCTCTTGTGACAAGAGCACAAGTTTTGAATAGAGAACCTAGAACTAAATAGTATAAGCACAAATCACGACGCGCATAAAACAATACGACGTATATCGAGGACTACCTATAACTCTGTACCATTCTTCCCTTTAGCTAAATAACATGTTCTAGTCCCATTAAAATCTTCGGGTCCGTAAATAGGAGGCTCAGGTGTAAGTATACGACAATGTGTCATTAGTGTGCCCACACCAGGTGCGAATTAGTTTCAACACTAGTTCACAATTGAATTGCAAAGTGCGGAAAACGCATTACCTGATTTTAAATACTCTACAAATACAGCCTGTGTAGTGAAAGGGACAACTTGAAAGTCATTTATGATAGAAAAAGCGATAATTTTTGAGTGTAAATGCATTATTACTCGCTGAAACTGTCCATTCTTATAGACAGTTTTTCGTTATTTCGCTTCTTACTCCACATCAACTCAGTGTCAGAGTTGCATGCCATTTAGAACCGGGGAATGAAAGTGCAAAAAAATATCCCAAGTGTAAACACTTAAGTGTTCTTCATATGCAATGGGAAAATTTTTCAGAAACCAAACGAAGTAAAAATTAAAAGAAGTAATTGCTGATGAGATTTTCGCGTGCCACTCATTGATGGTAAATGAATGTACATAATAGTTTAATTATAATTTTGATAATTTGAGTCAGTAAATGTAATGTCACAAAATATCGCAATATCCTTGCGTAAATAGGTGTGTCAATTTTGAGAGAAAATATAAGCTAAAAAAAGTATTACAATTGAAGTGTTTTTCGTATTTTTGGTCGTAAATATTGATTATCAAAGTTTTGGGATAATTTGAGTCATTGAGAAAAAACGGCAGAAAAATTAGTTCGGTCCCTTCCATATTCATTTGGTCAATTTTTGAGATGATGTGCAAAAATAAACGTAATTAAACTAATACGTTTATAAAAATAAACGTAATTAAACTAATACGTTTATTTGCATTTGAATCTATATTAATTTAATATTCCATGTTCTGAATCGGTAATTTAAAACGACAAAATTTTACATTAGGATATAGCCATACGGGAGTTAGTGCGTCAGTTTTCTAGAGAAAGAAATGAAATGGATCTGAAGATCTGAAACTTGATTGAGTATTAAGCGTTCCAGTCGTTAATTTAAAGTTCACAGGAAAAATTAGTGATAATTTGTGAATAAATGAAAGTTTAAAAAATACTATAAACGTATCACTTATGTAACTTTAGGGGTTCAAATTTGAAGAGAAGATTAAGGGAAGTAAATTAATATTTAGTTTTTTAGTTCCGACTCCTTGAATTTAACTTCGTATCAAAGTTGGCGATAACTCGTTAATTCAAGTCAGTGATTGAAAGTGCTGAACAGGTCCTTGACCTTTTTTAGTGGGGAAATTGTTCAAGGAAAAACAGACTACATGTATGTAGAAAATAAACCAAAAACTGATGCGTTTTTCGGATTCTTGTAGTCGATTTTAGCTTAATATCCTAGTTTCATTATAATATGAATAAATTGAACTATCGACAGAAAAATGAAAAGCATTACGACCATTTATTATTCATTTATTCAATTTTTAATTGAAAAATTAAATTTGAAATGATTAAAAAACAAATGCGTTATTCGCATTGTTGTTACATTAGCGTATTAATATAAAAACCGAATTATGATTCAAGTTCATGAAAATGAAAAAATATATCAATTTTTTCAACGTCATTCACTTTTTAAAATAAACGCATCGTCTTACATATTTTAGTGTATCAATTGTTCGTAAGAAAAACGTGCTGATCAATATAAATGAGAACTGGTGTGTTTTTCTCGTTAATTTTAAATCGATATGTCAGTTTCGTGGCAATGTAAATGAGTGAGTACTAAAGAAGTAGTATGACGCAAAAACAGTAGGTTTTCAATTATATCGATCAGTTTGTTTTCTCTCGAAGGTTGCGCCTCTAAGTACGCATAAAAGAATGCCCATACGCTCTTTTTTACCATTGGCGATTAACAACGAGAATAATGAAATAGTTTCCAACTATTTTGTTATGGTTCGTTCTTATTTCTCCATAAATTGACTGATATTCTGTGTAACCCTAACAGTCATTCATTTCGATTCACTAATTCAAATTATTGCGAAACTTTGACGTCGAGTTGAACTCTGCTAGGAAAACACGAAAAACGCTAGTAAAAATAATTTAGTTTGTTTTTTCTTTGAAGAATTTGCCACGAAAACACCAGTTTGTTTGGATGATAATTTACCTTTTTTCTCGTCACTAATTCCAATTATAGCAAAACTTTCGTCAAGTTTATCGGAAAGTAGAACTCGAAAAACTAAGCCATTTTCAGTTATAGTTATCAGTTTGATTGTTTTCTCTGAATAATCGACCCACGATAACTAGTAAAGGCATTTATATCTTACGATTACTTTCATCATTTTCATTCACTAATTTTGATTATAACTAAGCTTTGACGTAGAGTTAATGTCGACTAGTGAAACATGGAAAGAGATAAACGTTGAATATTATGTTTTTATTTTAAGAATTAACCACGGAAAGGCGTGAAGCGTATTTGTTTAATAATTTTTACTTTTGGCATCCCTGTTTCAAATGGTCATTTAACCTTGATATCTAGTTGATATTAAGGAGTAGAACAAGAAAAACGAAGCAATTTTTAATTATAGAATTTTCTCAGAATAATCGACCCATGATAAACATAAGGGTACTCTTGTGATTATTTATTACAATTTTCATTTGCTAAATTTAATTCTGGCAAGATTTTCGAGTTGAAATCAATGCATAGAAGGTGAAAACTTATGAATTATCAGTACTAGTTTTTTCTTTGTAAAACTGATTCTTGAAAATACGTCAATTATACATTAAATTATTACTGGCATTTTGAATCACTGGTTCAAATTATCACAAAATCCTCAACATGAATTAGAATGAAAAAGTAAAGCGCGAAAAACAAATCATTTTCCGAATATGGTGGATCAGTTTTGATCGGTTCTTAAATTTACCTACTAGAACACGTATGGGTTGTACCCTACCCCTTGCTAATACCGTTTTCATTTGCTTATTAATAACGCAAACTTTGGGAGGTTAAAATTAACTGGTTAAACGCGAAAAACTTATAACTTTAAACAGAGGTGGGCAGCGCTACTTCGAAATGTAGCGGCCGCTA
>VOMN01078793.1:0-11871 GCA_014899125.1 Orchestia grillus | reverse complement strand
GATGCGTGGCTACTCAAGTCTCCCTGCGATCACTGACTGCTCCGGCTGATGGACACAACGAGTTCTGAACACTCTGCACTTACGAGAGACTTGCAGCCGAAAGGATAAAAAATGAATAAAACTTCAAATTAAAATTCAGTGTTACGTATTAACATGTTAGAAACATTCTGAAAACAATAAGAAGGGCGGAAGTTAATAGGAAATTAACATCAAATAAATATATTTTTCACCTTTTGTCGCTCGAGCTGCACAGGTCGGGGCTACCTCTCGCAGGAACATTGGACAGTAAATGCAGTTCAGTGAATATTTTTGCCGTATTTTTCCGTTACTTCCACTAATCGCTCCTCATTTTCTAATCAGCTCATTGTAAAACAAAACTCTGATTCGCTTTGACGAATTATCAGGTTCATCTAATTGCTAAAATCACCGGCGTAGCTGAGTCGCTTACTTTGGAGGCGGCAAAACAGCGCAGCAGATCTATAAGGAGGCTTTGAGGAGATTGCTGTCCCAAAACACATTGCAAATAAGTGAGGCAGAGGAGTGGCCCAGCGACGGCAGCACGTCAACACGCCTGCGTCTACACACCCTCTACATTCCTGCGCCGCTTTGACAGATGGAGCTCCGGTCTGGAACAACAGCAAAACCAGACTTTCTCGGCCCAATTTTGAGCTGATGCATCAAGAATGAAGAAGGACAAACAGGTCTTAAGTACATGAAGATTTTGATGACATTTTTTAGATACGTGCCCTCATTCTCCGGAATTTTACCTTACGACAAAATCTGATTCTACGAAATGCATACGAGCATAAACGAAGAAATGGGTCAAATGCGATAATCTTCTGAGTTGCCGGACTCAAGACAAGGACTGGCCAGGAATGTGAATTAATTTACCGACTGTGACTATTTTGAGTGACGAAGCAAACCTGTACATCACCTCACAGGCGACACCCGGCAAGGGACCACGATTCCCGTGCAGCAACAACTACAAGCTAACAAAAATTTACACGACGTTAGGTAATTTCTCTCCGTTGTTCCCTCATTTCAGGTAACACAAACAATGGCAGCTATTTCGTGTTTCTACCCTGACCATCAGTACCTGGCCTTGCAAACACTTGCATGAATGATACTTAATTCAGAGTCGTGAGGATACGTTTCTCAGTAACGGTTCTTAGATTATGGACCGCTTTGATAAGCCATGTCCGCCGACAAACTTCATTCCAAATAATTGTCGAGATAAACTTAAAAAAGAATTTTCACCCTTATCACAGTACACGCATGTTGACAAAAGAAATTTCCAATAAAACTCTCATTCTGAAGTGATCGATTAAAATCATGTGCAACAAGGTTACCGTTCTGCCAGTCTTGAGCAGTAAAGTTCGTGCTGACGCAGTCGGTCACGAAGTCAATCAGTCCGTGCACTCGTGCCACTCACTTGGCACTTTGATTATACGTCAGCATTTCATTTCTTTGACTCCCAGACAGAGAAAAAACTCCTCGAAAAGCGTCTATTTATTTTACTCGTCTGATCAGAGCAGTGCAGCCTGCACTCACGTGGGAGTCTCCCCTGCATTTTTGACTCCGGTCCAACACATTTGTTTTATTTTCGATTCTCATTCGAAGTAGTGTGTAGTGTACACATATGAGTCACACACACTCATGGATTAGTTGTAAGTACATAATAATTCCACATCGTAGCCGTGTCATCCACAGCTATATTATTAATTATCCGATATCACAATTATTTGATGTCATTCTCGTGTCATCCACAGCTCTATAATTAATTATTCGCTATCATAATTATTTGATGTCATTCTCGTGTTATCTACAGTTGTACAATTAATTTTTCGATATCATAATTATTTCATATCATTCTCGCGTTATCTACACCTCTATAATTAATTATTTGATATCACATTTATTCGATACCGTGACCTTGTCATATACAGCTCTATAAAACGCTCAATCAAGGACTACGAGAACGTATGGAGGTATGGTACATTAGGTGACAAATATTTATGTGTACATGTTAAATATCAGTATTCATTAAATTTCTAAACGATGAAACATTATATGTTTTGCCTTGAGATTCATTGCTGCAATTAATAGAGACTAACATGTGTAAGTGATATACACTAAAACACAGTTTACGACAGCAATGTTCGGGCTCCCAGCATTGTAGTTTCATGTTTACTGAAGCGTCAGGGCCCCCGCCCCCTTCCCTACCGGTCTCACCATGAACTCCATAGCCAGCGTGGAGTTCTGTCTCCCTGGATCTCCGCCCGTACTCACCAAATGGACCCCGAATTACAATGCTTTTGTAGTCCTCGAGCGGACCTTATTGGTCCATGTGTGGCTGAAGTTTTCGTGAGATTTTAATGAGATTTATTAGGCTGTGCCACTTTACGACTCTCAATTTGTACGTATGAAATCATTCGAGGCCGAGAATCTCTCGGGTATGGTAGTGATTCTCCTGATGATTGTAATGTTTTTTTCATTATTATGAATCATAAATGATTGTCATAATCTTCATGATATCGCCGACGCTCAATGATTATTACAATCATAATTGTTTCATATTTTTTGTTATAATGTTATAATTTTTGTATTAAATTTTACTTTTATGTTAAGTTTTGAGTACTTGCTTACCAAGTCTTACAGTGATTTCGACACAAACCACGAGAATGACCGGCCTTTGGTAATTTCTTTGCCTCTAACTTTAAAACATTATCTTGCACTAAACAATACAGTATATCGCTACTTTTTGTCAAGGTTTTACAGGTTATTGTGGGGAATCCTAAGAATAATTTCAAAAACTTTTAATTTACACCAAATTTTACAACGCGCAGGGGACGTTCTGACAAGACGGGATAAAATTTATAGAGCAGTTTCAGGAAGCCAGAACTCCATCTTCTCATTGTGAGACTCAAGGCTACACCACGAACGTCATTTAAAAGAATTTTTTGTGAAATTAATTATTAATGAAGGCGATAGCAAAGAGTATATAAAACAGTTTGAAATTCTAGATTCACGTTCCCATAACTTCAATATGTACAGTTTAAAATCATTGATCATGCAGTCGTCTATCATGCAACTACATGTTGAGTGCTTAGCCATTAAAAAGAGTCAAAAGATGACTCACAATTTTCCACGTCATTCTTTCTTAACTTATTTCTCAGGCTTTACGACCTTCATGCCTTGCTTCCTAGTTGAATTTTTATTTTCGTTGTTCCACATTAATTTACAAACAAACTCCCATACATAGTGCATGGAATAAATAATAATATTAAAGCCCTATGCTTAATGCAGACTACTTTAATAAATCCCACGTATAGTGCACGGGATGAATAATATTAATACAGTCCCATACATAGTGGAAACTATTTCAAATTTTGTCGTACATTTAAAAAAAAAAAATTCTCGGGCGTCCAAGGTTCAGCTCAAGTGCCGCCCTCATGTGACTATGCACGCAGCAACCATCGTGCGATGTTAGTAAATGTTCTACCAACTTATTTCTGGCTACAGTCACTTCAGATTAATAACATCATGACATCATGTTGGACCGTTCTTAAAAGCTTACCTAAAAAATGTTGTGAAGCTTTGTAGGATAGAAAAGTTGAAATTCTGACATGTGATGTTATTGTAAAACTTTTACTGTTTTCACTTTTTGCCAACGTGATATTGATGGATGTTTTCTGTCGGTTCCATTGTAGCGTTCGTCGTGGCCGTCATGGCAGCGCGGCCGTAGCGCCGTAGAACAAAAATGGGCTTCGTCGATATGATAAAATAACGATAGGAATTACATGTTCGACGTTTCATTTCTTTGAGTGGCTGAGAAATTCAGGACTGAATTAGTGGCCGTTCACATTCACCCTAATGAATAATTTCATCAGCCTCATGTCCTCGGATCGACACAAGAGAGCCTGTCGTGATGCAGCGACCATGAACAATTTTAACATTAACAAATGCATTAACATTGAAGAATGCAGCAAATGATACTCATATAACTAACACTATTCAAGTGAATTTAAAGTCATATGGTGGTTTGTGAGATGAGAAAACTATTTGGATAGTCTTATTTTAAAGTTTTGGCAGCAAATGTCCCTTACTGCAATGTAAATCAACTAGCAAGCAGCTATTCTTCCTGGTACCTCACTAACTGCGTAGCAATAAAGTCGATTAAATCTCTTCAGCTTGGCTAACTAAGCTGCGGTCAGAGGAGATGTATTCCTCTGTTAATTTCTTCTTTATCGCAGCAAACTGTTTTTGTTCCAAGTTTTTTCCGCGATATCGCAGCCCTGAGAGCTTTCAAAACGCTGTCAGCCCAAGAGCGGCATCGTCTGAAGGTTGAATGTCCTGCGAATATTAGGTACGGTCGCTATAGGGCATCTCGCTGGAAAATGCCCGAACTCTTCAGTATTTCTCGCACGAGTTTCGCGAAAAGATTTTAATGAAGCGCCTTGGTTCATTTCGACTCTCGCTGCGACGCGCACCGAATTTCAATGTTTTAAACTTATTATTTGAGGAATAATTTCTCTACCGGCATGCGCTGCCAGATAAGATTAGGCTAGAGCCTCCCCGCTCTGTAGTACAGACAGTCCCCGACGTGCGGCGCTGTTATTTTAAGCCACGTTGGATTTGTGCTTAAAATTTTCAGCCCCAAGTAGAGGCATACTTGACTGTGCCATGTTTAGCTCTCGTGATCGCCTTCAATGTATCGCTTTTTTCAGGAACGGATCCGTGGCACGCCTGTATTCGGAATACATGTACACTCATGATGTGAGAGAGCATATTCCCATTACCGGCAGCGAAAAATTTGGGACTCAAATCAAATGTCTCTTGGAACCAGTACGTCTTAGTAAGTAGGTCTTAAATAAGTAGGTTTTAAATGAGTTTTTTTATTAAAAAAAAAGAGTCCATGCGTTTTAATAAGTACGTCTTGAAAGGCTGGTAAAATTAGTACGTCATAATCAGAGGGGCACTATGATGTCTAACTTTCCCTCATAAGTGGGCTGCTCAGGTATCACTTAGAGAAAAGCAATTTATGATGTCAGTGTAACAGCGATTCATTGTTCGGGACTTTCCACTCCTGACGTTACGACTGAAACTGACGACACGAGCAGCCCTGGCGCACCGACGGCCGGCAGCAGTTTGGCGCACTCAGAGGGTCGAGCTTTGTTTGGCGGCTGTCCCAACTGTGCATGTTGTTAATTCCAACTGTGCATGTTGTTAATTCCAACTGTGCATGTTGTTAATTCCAACTGGGCATGTTGTTAATTCCAACTGGGCATGTTGTTAATTCCAACTGTGCATGTTGTTAATTCCAACTGGGCATTTCGTTAATCCTAGCTGGGCATGTTGTTGATTCCAACTGGGCATGCTGTTAATCCTAACTGGGCATGTAGTTAATTCCAACTGGGTATGTTGTTAATTCCAACTGGGCATGTTGTTAATTCCAACTGCATGCATGTGTCAGTAATTCTAACTGCATGTGTTGGCAATTCCGACAGCTTATGTTGGCAGTTCCAACTGTATATGTTGGCAATTCCAATTACATATATCGAGAATTCCAATTACATATATCGTGAATTCCAATTGAATATGTTGTTAATTCCAACTGTACATGTTGGTTATTATTAATGAATGTGTTATGAATTCCAACTGTAAATGTTATCAATACCAACTGTATATGTTGTTAATTCTATTCTAACTGTACATGCTGGTTATACGAAATGAATGTGTTGTTAATCCCAACTGTATATGTTGTTGGTTCCAGCCGTATATGTTGGTTTTTTCAACTGTACATATATGTTGATAATGGGAAGTGTATCTGCTTGCAGAGTTGACCCTCGTGCTCGTACCGATAAAATGTGCTACAATAACCCAATTTATGAGTGAAAAATTGCATCTTTCAGTAACGCTAGCAGCCTGCAGCGACTACAGCGCCTTAGAGTTTTGATTTCTTACGAGGCCAGCACGTCTTCTGAAACTCATACCTGAGTTATAATGTATTAGCTTATGATTTAGTGATTTAAGTGATTAAATTGTATTATGCCACAAGAGATCCTGGAATAGAGAGCTAAAGGGTTTGCTTCTGAGCTACGAGGAAATCTTGATAAGGTTTGAATACAAATGGTGACTAGAAAGAGACGTTCTCATGCACCAGCTGACATTCTCAGTAGAAAATAGCCTCAAAAAACCCTGCCAACTGATCGTTAACCTCAGCAGCTGTTGGGGCGGAGGCTTGGCAACAGCGACAGGGAAATTTTACCCCAAGTTTACAAGTTTGGCTATGACAAATCAAGACGAAAATGAAAGCTCATGATTTGATTTCACAGTAAAATATTACATATGTATCTTTGGAGTGACTTGACATGACTACAGCAGCCGCTCGAAGTACATGTGCACCTTCAGATTTGCATCTCCTCGATCAAAGCAGATCGCTCTCTTTTTTATAAAATCGCTCTATCCGCTTAACGTGTCACTGAGGCAGAGCTGGTCCGCGCGTACTAACTTGACTGCAAATTCAAAGTCAAAATATTGTACATACTTGACAAAGCTGCTGAGCACCTTATTCTAGTTGTGAAACCAGATGAAATAGCGGCATGACATTTTATCGAAAGAAATGATAGGGCAGATTTCTGCGACACCAGCCAGCATCATGACAATTTCATCGTGTGTGTTGCCATTTGTAACAGGGTGCGAGCACACTGCACACCCTGCCAGGCGTTCTGGCAAGTGTGTTCCAGCAGGAGGAGAGGAAAATCTCTCAAGGATAACTTGCAGTCGGAAAACTCTCGAAACTTGGACTATTTTTTAGAAGAATTAGTAGTTACACTCAGTTCCATTAATTCAGGAAAAATGTCTGCCGTATAGACAACTGCATAAATGTTCGTTTCATAAGTGAAATTTAAAGTCCAACAGAGCCTCATCTCCAGGATGAGATTACAGCTACAGAATCGACTTCACATTTGAACTACAAAAGTTTGTTTTGTAAAACTGAGTGAGTTGTCAGCTGGTAAGGGGGTGTGGGTAGTCAGCTGCTGGGGGGTGTTGNGGTTGAGTAGTCAGCTGCAATACGAAACAATGCTTCAGCTGCCGACAAGGGTGGCAATCAACTGAGCAGCAGCTCACATGGGACCGGACAACATGAACTGTCTTTTGTAGGAAATGTACTCTGTATTTGTGACATTGCACTGGTCATCGTAAAACCTAAGAGCAAGTGTTTGTGAGACGCTGACGACGTCAGTAGGAGTTCATTGCTACGGCCTAGTGGACCTAACGAGCTCATCCTCCCCTAGCACGTGGGGGACAACCGTGCCCAGGGCAGCACGGCGGCTGCGCCCTCTGCGCACCAGCGTCCAGCACCAAACTCTGCAGCTCGCGCACCACGAGCCAACATCAGACTCGTTTGTAGTAAAAAGCATCAGTGTACTTCAAAAATGTCCAAGCTCTAACTTTTTTCAAGTCAGTTAAATTGTGTATAAAAACTGTGCACATTAAATTCCAATGTATAAAAAAACATGCATTGTTTCCCTATTTATACAGAAATTTCTTCGTTATTTACACTTTGAGCAAAATTTAAATGAATCTATGTTATTTTGTGTTTTTGTCAGGTACATTTCACTGCAATTTTCGATGCAAAAAAGAAGAGACAGCCAAACGTACCAAACATTAAGCGTCACAAGACAAAAATAATCCAGTCAGCTATCTCTTTTGCCCTTGAACTGCTTTCGATCGATTTATATTAGTTCAGTTCACCATTTGAAGTTCTCATAAGTTCACTAACCACAAATAAAAAATGAACTATCACTCTTTTGTGTCAAAATGTTGCATAGATTAAACTATTCAAGATTGATAAGTACATAACCTATGATTTCATAATCAGTTTCTAGCTTCTTGGTGCCCCTTCAGAAATTCCAACTCAATATTCCACGATCAAGATAGGAGAAAAGTCGTTAGTATGTTACTGCAAGCCTTGGTGTCGCTCCAGTGCCCTTTCTCTGCACACGCGCGGGGCTGCAGACTTGCAGAGAGACTTCCTGTTGTCCTGGCAGGGCGGTGACCTAGTCAGACCTGCAAAGCGCCTGCTGCAGCCCTCCCTCCTCCCCCCCTCTCTCGTGGGGTCCGTTGTCCTTTTTGCCGTTGCTGAGAACTTGCCCTCGATACATAGGCACAGCTTCAAAGGTGAATAGGGTAATTTGTCTCGCACTTTCTTTTTCTTGCTCTGAAGTTCTGAATGGAGGCTGTGAAGCGCCCCTCATGAGGTGGCGAAATGCCTCCAGAGGAGCAGACTTCAAGCATCGGTACTGAGAGGCGTGCTGGCACGAGGACTTCCAGTGCCGCCCTGCGATGGGCGGTGCAGTTATGCCGCACGGGAGCCCGAGGCAGAACAGTTGTGAAGTAGCTCTCCGATCTGGCCACGTGAGTCCATGAACATCTCGAGGAAATATATTAGAGTAGGTTGTACATGAAACAGAATAGACAGGTTGTGAAACGAGCCGATCGCCGATTTTGAGCTTACGAGACAATGCAAGAGACTATATTCCATGGTTTGATATTATCCTTAATCTACAAAATAAGTTTAAGTTATTAAATGCATAAATTGCTCTGAGCACTTTTTACTAATCGTTTAGGACAAGTTGCAGGCTCTATCTACGTGCGCTGCTTATTGTCATTCCTGTCGTCTTATTAAATTTTGTTTTGTTTTTCTTCTTCATCTCGTGATGAGTACCTAAGCTACCGTCGTCTTGGTCTGCTCTGACTCAGAGTAGTCACTTCTGAGCGCATAACTCTCCTCAGGTGACGCTGTTCGAGTGGGACGCTTGTCCCCCCCTCGAGTCTCAGCAGTGTTGGAGTCGTAAAGTTACGGCGGTGAGATGATTTCGACGACGAAGCAGTCAGCATTCGACGGGCATTTTGACGAGTGGTTTCTACACGATTGTGCACGCAAGTCAAAAATGATCTTCGCTGAAAAGACTATCCTATTTCTCATTTCCCGTATCTGGTTCTTACTTTTCTAACTGCAACTTTACGTCCATTTAACCCAAGTAGACGGGAAATTGGGCGTGCGTGTTATCTGTTTACCATGCCCAGCATGCCAAGTGTTTACTGCCCTTGTTGAAGGTAACTTTATGTGTGTTTTGTGGCTTATTAAATGAATATTTTACTCGAATTGCTTTATCAGCCAGACGTCTTACTTCTTTCCTCCTGGTCACCCAGCTATCCTTGTTCAGTACACCCTCCTTGTCACCCAGCTGGTCTATCCCAGTTCACCAGACCCTCCTCGTCACCCAGCTGGTCTATCCCAGTTCACCAGACCCCTGTCCTGTTGCACCGCGCAACTCGCCAGGGGAGAACGAGGCCGGCGCAAGACTTACTTTCACTGCTCGTCTAAAACAACTGAAATTCTTACATTGGCAGGAGACGGGGAGGTACTGCAGGTCGGGAGGTGGGGGCTTGCTTTCGTCGAGAAATTAATGGGTGTCAGAAAGGAAAGTCTGGGCAACGCTCACTTGCTTCTGCAGGAAAAAAGTTCCACCACCGTTCGTTGGCAACCGCTGCCGAATGTCGAGAGCAACGCCAAATTATGCCGAGCCCATTGGCATCTACGAAAAGTTCAGGTATGTTGAAATGCAAGAACGAGTCCAGGGCTTAGCAGGAGACAGAGGGCGGAGGGAACACGGGGAGAGGGAAGAGGTGAGGGGCAGGACACTCCGACGAGGGTCAGGCAAAGTTTAGGGAAGGTTCAGGGGCGTCTGAAACTGGGACAACGTCAGCCACTTCGCCACCACAGGCTGCCGCGGCTGCTCTTTTCTTGCTTCAAAACTGTGAGCACAAAGTCCCTGCGGGGAGGTCCAACTTGCATGGTCTGCGCAGGGGGTAGACGTGGGGCTAGGTATCGTGTGATCGATCGACGGTATGTAAATCAATATAAATTTCATGTGTGCGATTTAGTACAATGAGTACTTTCGAATATAAATAAACGTGGAATAGAAACTATTTGAGGATGTGCAGTAAAAATGGAATTTCTTTCAAACATAGTATAGACTGTGATGTGTGGCGAAATTTATGAAGATATGAATGTAAAAAAACTCAAATCCTCGCTAAAGTTCCTCATACAGAAAAATTTCAGCTTGACGTTTTCAAAATTGATTCACGAAAAGAATGACAAACAGAACACAGCAAAAAACATAACTCTTTTGCTTTGGCTGATCTTCACTCTTGACATCGTTGACTTTACTACTCACTGCACAATTTGAGGAATTGTTGCTCAGATTTAGGTAACTTCAGGGTCGAACTCATGTTTGGCAACACAAAAGCTCTAGGGACGTCAAAATTTGTGAAAAATTGTTCTTCTGAGCTCACGCTATCGCGCCTTCCCTGATATTCAAGTGAAAATTATTCACTGTACTACTGGACAAATACTGGACGAATACTGGACGAATACTGGACCAATACATGACCAATACTGGACCAATAGTGGACCAATATGGCTGCATCAATTATTTTTTTGCAGATGAAGAAAATATTTAGGTCATGTCCGGTTACAATAAGTTGATTATTATGAGAGCGCAGTAAGAAATTCCGGCCAAATCTTCCCAAAATCCATCATATCCATTCCGACGTACAATGATGCCATCGTAAAATGCTTTGCAGCAATGTGTGTGTTTATCGAATTGGATTTGGCTCTAGCTAGTAATCAAAAGCGAGTTCATAAAGCTACACCAGCCTTAATAGATGGTATCATACGAGTCAGTGATGGAAAGACCAGTCGTGGCTTCACGGTACACGGCCACGTTGCAGTGCACGAGCTCGGCGCTCTGCAGTTCCCAGGTAGTGCAAAGATCCAAAAACCTACGTGTTTTGTCAGGGAGCTTTTGTGAACGGTTTTTCATGAAGACTTTGACTTGCGTATTGCTGCGCTTGGGCGTTTTTTCATTATATTTCAGATCAAAATGTAAAAATCGAGCAGGAGAATTTAATGTGCACATACATAGCGATGCTTAATTGTACACTTTTGATACCCCTCACCATAGGCAGGTGTTTGCCTGGAGCACGTAGTTGTATGATTAGAGTTGAATGCACATTAGCCCGAGTGCAAAACTGTATGATTCCAAAAAAATCGATGGCCTCTATATTTTTTAGGTCCATAGGTCTTTCAGTGTGCTACAGATGAAACCTCGACTTACATATGTACACATACATACAAGTGTGTAGCACTACTTATGAAAGTATTATTTCTTACTGAATATTAGAACTTCTTTCATTTTGTTTCAACTGTGTTCTGAAATCTTTACAAAAGGGCGGACCAAAAAAACAGCCTGGAGTACTGCATGAGAGGCCCCAATTTCTGTTGAAAGCGCTCTTAAAAATTCACGGTTACTCAGTTTACATAGCGCTCTTGTTTAGAAAATAAATGTCCGTCTTTGACAGAAGAGCTTGTGTAAAAACACCTAAAAGTCTCAATTTTCTGAAGCGAGTTTTTTTTGTTCTTTGCACCTGTGATGAAACTGATGAGGCGGCAGAGCGTGCGGCGCTCGGTGCCCTCAGAGCAGCGTGTGCACGCAGCAGGCAGCGCTGAAGGAGGCCTCATCGAACTGACTTCGGTCAAAGGGAGAGAAGAAATCCTGCAACTGTATGACGTTAAGGTTTGTAGTATTCTCACGATCCTAAATGAGAAAAAGGGAATTTTTTCTGGTTGTTAAGCACGTTCCTCACCAATATCATTACACCCAATACATACTGTGAGAAAGAGAGAAAGAAAGAAAAATCATTTATTCCAAATTTGGTCACATACAAAGTATATACCTTTCGGTTTTTCAGTAAGTAAAATTACAGCCTTAAAATTAAAACATAAAGGTCTCGATAGAA
>VOMN01078789.1:0-30848 GCA_014899125.1 Orchestia grillus | reverse complement strand
CCATACCCCCCTCACACCCCCACACACCACTCACTCACCCGCACACGCACCCCTCGACCCACACATGCCCGCCGCGCCGGCCGTGACAGACGGCATCTCCAATAGCCCAACGATCACCGACCACAGTAATTGACAATAAGATCAATGAGAGTCGCTTTGCAAGACCTCCACAAACAACCTCGCACCACAACAAAAAACGAAAAAGAGCCTGCAGTGATGCAGGAGCCGAAAGAAAGGATCTTTGGCAAGAAATTTAAGGTGAAGAAAGCCAGAGTGTAATTCTGAGCAACACATGCAAGTGAATGGGTGTATGCGTTGAACCGCACACAAAGTTGTAATATAATGACATGTGTATTTTATTCAAATCAAAAAAAGGTCTTTGCCTGAACACCAGCCCTTCAGTGTGCTGTGAGGATGTTATACATACGTCAAACTCTAAAAGAAATTGGTAAGAAAATGGTCATCTTTCAATGATTCAGTTTAATTTCTATTTGAAATTATTCTTGAACAATCACTTTGAATGTTGACTGAGACGCAGAGGCTTTTATGGACTGTTGCCAGCACACAACCCTGCACCACGCAGGGCTCCGAACGGAACCTGGTGATGAAAATTCTCTCGGCCGCAACTGAACGCAATTCAGATGACGATGTTTCAAGGAGGGAATGGAGGGGAGGCGAATGGAGTTGTGAGGAACCATTGAGGAATACAAAAAAGGGCTGAAGGTAGAGCTTAAAAATAGTTTACCGCACCATATTCAGCTGTTTTTTTTGTGTTTTTTTTATTTTTCATAATTCTATCTATGTATGTTTTTTTCGCCTTATGGCAGTGAATTTTTGAGAGAGTGAATGTTAATCAGTGAATGGAACATCCAGTGAACTTTTATATGTGAACTGAATATTTGACTAATTTCATCGGTGAGAACATCCAGTGAATTTTTATCAGTGAGAAGAACATCCAGTGAATTTTATCAGTGAGAAAAACATCTAGTGAATTTTTATCAGTGAGAAGAACATTCAGTGAATTTTTATCAGTGAGAAGAACATCCAGTGAATTTTTATCAGTAAGAAGAAGATACAGTGAATTTTTATCAGAGAGAAGAATATCCAGTGAATCTGTATCAGTAAGAAAAATGTTCAGTGAGTTTCTATCAGTGAAAACATCCAGTGAATTTTCCACGATGTCGAAAATTGCAACGCTTCTTCTCAAGTCATTGGAAAAAGTGAAGAAGAGATCCCCTGGCTGCTCAACTCACGGGAGAGATCTGCGGTGGCTATGGCTGAACCAGTTACTCTTCATCGCTGAAAGGATCAGAATTTCTCTCAGTCCATAAATGTTAAACAAATCATCCTTCATTTATTGAAATAATTTTATGTGTTATTGACATTTTTCCGCGAATAGGTACACATAGAATTCTTTATCAATGGTAAAATCAATGAGGTACTTTACAGCCAAAACTTCTAGATGAGCTCACGATCTATTGAATTGATGCACGTCAGGCATCAAAAGACAACCAGTATTGTTGTGGATGGCAAAACCCAACCTAACTTCTCATCGCCCCATCGATAAATTTATACAGTCATTGACAACAACACCTGGGAGGGGAAAATTCTAGATAATTATAGATGCTAAGGCGAAAATAGCAGGCTGGTAAGAAGGCGGCCACATTCTCGATAAACAGACCGGAGATGTGGCAAGGTTTCCCCAGCGAGCCAAGAACAATCGAGACACGCTGGAGAAAACCAATAAGAAGAACAGGCGGCAAGGACCGCGGAAAATATCCCAACTCTTCCGGCCTACAGGCAAGGGACGAGACCGAGACGTCGTCATGACAACCTCAGCACATAGGGCTACCACGAGGGAGCCTACTGCGTAGTCAGGGTAAGTTTCTACCCTATTATTAGCAGCTCATCTCGAGCAATGTGTGTAGACGTGTACATGTTTTTCCAAAAATTGTCTCGTGTACATGTGAGCGCTGTAGTTCTCGAGAACTTCATTTATGAGAGCTTGGATTCTTCAGAATTATTCTGAGGCTGTAGGGATTGTAATTAGCGAATTTGTGCCCTCTGTCACTAATTCACTAAGGTTTCGAAAAATTTCATATTTTTGTTAACTTTAAGTATTTTTTGTGAATTAAAATGCTCTACAGTGTGGCTTGTGAGTAGTATCTAGAAGTTATCAATACGTTTAAATATACAGTGACCATTCGTTAAATTCGTGAGCAGTATTGAACAGAATTCATGACCGCCAAATCTTCACACAGCGTTATAGAGTAATATTTTAACTGATAAACGTGTTCTTCACTGGTGAAATAAGTTATAATCAATATAATATATTTTTATTGTATAAGATGAAGTATTAGAGAGCTTATTCAAAGATTTATCTGGAGCGTGTTTGATAATTTTTTCTTCGATGGAATCTTTTTCCATTAAAAATGCTTGAAATAATGCAATTTACTAGGAGTAAATGAGATCTTTTAAAGCTGTCACTGCATATAAAAACACTGAAGGCATTGCCCATGCAAACAGAGGGGCGAAATAGGCTTCACTAAATATTATTATGGCTGCAGAGGCGTCGCATCTCCAGCTCCTAAGCGCAGGTGAGTCAAATATACAAACTTGCAGGACTGATTTTATTGCTTGCTCGAGAGCGTGGGCTGCTTAATAAATCTTATCAGATGTCCATGTTAAAGACAGTTTTGCTGTTCCAGATACAGATACACATGCTTTACAAACAGAATTGTATATATAGACCATATCTACTTATTGCGTATCACTCTATCTTCAAGATTTTTAGGCTCGCCATCAACACTCTAATGTAGGTGGCGTCAGTCTGTCGGGGTCTCCCTCCATTCATATTTAGTTTGGAAGTCCCAAACTGGAATAAAATGACTGAACACCTCTGGAAACTACCGTAATGTGAGCCATGACGTATAATAAGAGACCTGAATATCTTAAATTTTGGGCTATGTTCCTTTTTGTCCTGCAACACAGGAGTGCTGGTCGACACTCAAATTTAGGCGGCGACAGGCCGGAGTGGAGGAAATACTTCGGTCTGTCGCTGTCCAATGAGTAATGCACGTAATTAAGACGGCAACGCCAACGCAGGATAAAGAAATTGTTTTTATTCTCTCCTTGCAGTAATTCCTTTAGTTAGGAGATCGTAAACTTCGCGCCGCCTGTTGGTCTTAGCAGTGTATTGATGTCATTTTTGCCAGTAAGTTGAAGATCGAATCAATCAGTTCCCACGTAAAGATGATTGTAGCAGTTGATCAGAAGCATAGCTTGCATCCCGTCATAAAATATGAACGGGATGCCAGCAAGCAGGGTGTGTTTTCTTAAGTTGGAAACAAAATAAAAATTTCAAAATAAGAATACGAAATGAAGATGTATTCAATCGCGAATAGTAATCATAAGACTACTGTGTGGACTTTTTGTCAAAATGAACATTGGGAACACAATTTGAACTGCGACTGGTAACACTTATGTAAGACACGTTCTACCTTCTGACTCGTGTGACAGGACACATTATTGAACGGTCTTCCAATTTGAACTACAATGTCCAAGTTTAAAAACACAAGAACGAACTCCAGGGATCAACGTTAGAATCAACCAAAGAGTTTTCAACCATTCAACATTAATCAACCATTACAAGAACAGGAGCCCAAATTACCAATTTCACAACGAACTGTTAAGTTTTATGTGATAAATCCTTTCATATGTGAATGATACACAATATGTTATTTCATGAGAAAATCTTTCGTATTTACGTACATACATATATCGGAAAGACAGAAAATTTTTGGTGTCAGTAAACTCGTGAGTTCATTGAGAGGTGAACTGCAAGAAAATATAGAGTCTGCGAGGGAGATTAGAAGTAGGCACTGACCAGACGGAGTGAGGCTGTAGTCTGCGATGTCTGCAGGAGATAAGAAAAGGTACGATAATTCGGTATCCTGGGAGCGCGCACACACACACAACACATACACACGCGCTAGTATAGTACACTGTGCTGTGCAGAAGCAGGGCACACACACACACGCATTGCGCATTTTGCTGTGCAAATTCAATACTTATACGCTACGTTAGGATATATACGCACAACCCTCAATGCGGTATTCGCACATGCGGTTGGTTCATTGCTCAGTAAATACTAACAGTTTATGCAGCAATTTATCAGCACATACGTAGCACATTGTGCAGTCCATATGCAGTATATCGAATGACACGTAAACATTACATACGTAATACTTTATGCAGTGCATAAAAAGTACCTATGTAATAGATTTTTTAGTATGTATTCTGCATGTTATAGGGCACATAGATAACATTTACAGTAGATATACAGTAGGTAAGCAGCGTATCGTACAGTACGTATGAATTATTACAAATGAATACAGTATCGGCAGAACACATCATGCAGTATATGTGCAGAGCGTGATAGGAACCCCATTTTCAGAAGCGTTGTCTGCGAAGTAAATTTCAATCTGCTGTCGACGCTAAAATGTTGGCTGTGATGCAGAAATGCCGGTGTTAGCAGCACCTGACAGTAAATCATCGCACGGAATCGCATTCGTGAACTTATAGTCTTCTAGTATGCACAAACACCACACCGTAATTTATAGCTCCAATGATTACAAATTAATTGAAACGTGCTTAGTTTTCCGTCATTTGTAATCTGTACGGAGGAATTTCTGACTCCAATAAAATTTACCCTAAAAATTCTAAAAGTCACAAAAAGCTGTCTTGACTCATAAAAAAAATGAAAAATGTTTCCTTGACAAAAATTCCAATTTTATTCCAAGTAATAAATTAACGATAAGTTTTCCACACATTTTACTTCAAGGAACGGTTCCTACGTGGTTGAAATCTGGTGCAGTACGTATACTTGTTCAGTTGTGCTCAGTGTGCATCCGAGTATGTGAGCAATACGTCCCATTGTTTTTTTATTAGAATTTCTGAGCACTCGGGCCGTAGTCGTACAACAGGGAAACCTTTAAACGAACCACCTCAGTTGTCAATTAGACGTCATGTCGAATACGCAGATCATGTTTGAAACCGGACAATTTTTGCGTTAGACATTCTAGTCCTGATTTTTAAGCATCGAGTCGCGTGTGTGAATTTTAGAGTTGGTATACAATTTTAAACTAAGCCCAAAATAAACGATACTAATTGTGCATTTCTGGAATAACTGATTGTTTGGCGATTTATTTCACTTTATTTTATTAAGAATATTTTATTGTTTATGTGTCCTCTGTTTACGCGTATTTAAAAAAAAGAGTAAATTATGTATTTTTATTGCAGAAGAATGCTACAGTTGAAGAGTCTAGTGACTCAACGTGTGTTTTCTTTTACATGTAGGAGAGCTTATTTTGATTCATTACTTTGGCTTTGCATGCATCATATTTTATCTCGCAACTCTTCGCTTTTTGCCGCTTAAACTTGGGCATTTTCTGATGTGTGCTGACAGTTTCACTCCGATTGTCTCTGTAAACGAGAAATTACTTAGTGGCTGCTTGCAAATCCTGTAGTAATGTTCTAAAGCAGACATGGCCACCCGCCACGGCCCTGCCACTCCGCTGCTGGTCTGTGAACTCTGCAAAATTAGCTGTGCCGGTTCTTAATAGCGATGTAGATTTTCAATACTCAATGCTGCACCATATGTTTGATCACAGGTGGCGTAAATAGNAATGCTGCGCCATATGTTTGATCACAGGTGGCGTAAATAGTTCTTGATGTGAAATAGTTCTCGATCGTACTGATATTCTATTCATTGTGATCACTGAAACTTATGCCTTGCAGGTGCAGTGCAGGGTACCTCATAGTATCTCTCAAAATGATATGGTCTCTCTGCTATGATTATGTAAATGATAGTTTTGTTTTTCTCGTTAAAAAATAGCGCGATAAAGGATACAGAAAGAAAGAAGTTATGTGCGTTTATACCGATGTTTTCCTACGTATTATACGTGAAAAGTATCATAAAATGCTGGGCCCATTCTCAGAGCAGCTGAGGTCTCATCTTGTATCATCATCCCCCTCTCACCACCTGCAGCTCCGCCACCTGCTACTACACCCCACAGCCTACATCACCGCCACCTGCAACTACACCACACTGCTTACAACACCGCCACCTGCAACTACACCCCACAGCCTGCATCACCGCCACCTGCAACTACACCACACAGCCTGCATCACCGCCACCTGCAACTACATCTCACTGCCTAGAGCACCACCACCTACAACTACACCACACAGCCTGCATCACCGCCACCTGCAACTACATCTCACTGCCTAGAGCACCACCACCTACAACTACACCACACAGCCTGCATCACCGCCACCTGCAACTACATCTCACTGCCTAGAGCACCACCACCTACAACTACACCACACAGCCTGCATCACCGCCACCTGCAACTACATCTCACTGCCTAGAGCACCACCACCTACAACTACACCACACAGCCTGCATCACCGCCACCTGCAACTACATCTCACTGCCTAGAGCACCACCACCTACAACTACACCACACAGCCTAGAGCACCACCACCTACAACACTGCCACCTACAACTACCCCTCACACCCTACAACACCATCTACACCTACTCCCCCCTTCTTCCTTACCTTATCCCCATCATCAATGCCACCCAACCACCACCCCCATCAACAACAAACAGCAACAAACAAGAACACCAGCGCCGCGGCCAGCACGGCCACAGCAACCCAAGACACGCGTCAGGATGGAGCGAGATAGCGTCAGTCTGGGGACAGCAGCGCAGCTCATCTCAATAATGCGGACGCTGCGACACGCGGCAGTCCGGCCTGCGAGGCCGCGTGTCCCTGTCTTCGACTGCCCTGTCACTGGCTTCTGCGTGAACACAATGGGCAAAAATGCACAGAAAAAGCGCTTGAGTATCCATCAGAAGCGAAGCATCTGCCCGAGTGAGAGTTTGTGGAAGTGTGTGCGCAATTACGCTGAAAATATTGGGTAACCGGTATAAAAAGCCCCGAGATATTTTGCTGCGTTCAATTTAGCTTTGTTAGAAAATTTTGGACGGTTACCTGAAATTTTCATTTTTATCTCACAAATACGTATTTTATTCTTTGTACCACCTAAGACAATTTTATTTTTGTGCGGGCATTTTCACTCCATCTTTAGTCAAAATTTCATCTCTATCCCTGATTGACGATCGAACTCCTTTTAGAGTTTGTGTGCCCGCTAGTGTACATATAGCATGCGCTAGTTGGGAGAAAATACGTTATACAGCAGCCGCAGAGAGATGATCCCGCGAGATTGTAAGCACAATCTGCCCTTGCATTATTAAATTTCTGCGTGATTGTTCGTCTAACTGCTCCAAATTCATTTCCCTAATGGCAGGTTTTGTTTTCCATGAAGCCCTGCCATAATTATAAATATCTTCGTAGTAGCTGCGCTTACGTCAACAGTAAAATCCGTGGTGAAGTGCGTGGGTGGTTGCAAAGCCGTGCCGTTTTACCGCAGTCCAAAACAGGTCACTCGTGCCATAACAACTTCCAGGAAATTCTTTCAACGAGAGAAGCTTCACAAGAACTCCTACGGCTCGAGAACCCAACACAACCTACGCACCGCTCGAGGATTTCAAAAACTTGTGCATGTGAATACATATTAAAACGTATGTTGTTTATTCATTTATTGATAATGATGTACATTACCAGTGCCGCCACACTTTCTCGACATAAGGGCCACCGATATGCCATAGCTGTGGCTTCTTCTTGCAGCTCTCATCAAATTTCCTCGTGTATTTCATCGCAATCCTACTCATACACCCACGATTGTTATCATAACCCAACTTGTATTATCAAAACCTTCACCTTTATCCAACTTACATCATCACCATCTCTATCAGTATCTCACGTCAATATCACCTCTATCATCAGCCCACTCAAGCAACCACCACCTCTACTATTATTCCACTTGAATCACCACCATCTCTAAGAGTATCCCATTAAGACAATCACCATCTTTATCAGTATCTCTCCTTCATCAACCCAACCTTCATCATAGTTCCCCTAACATCAATGCGACCCTCATCGTACCGCCACACGCATCATCACGGTTTTCGTTATAACTCCACTTCGAACATCCAGATCCTATCACTATCCCACGGAATTTGATATTATCCTACTGAAACAGATCCAACAATCAGATAAATACTAACACACTTGGGTATGACAACTTTCAGTCGTCAGCTCAGCGCTGCAGCGGCAAGCGCGTGTGGGGGTGTGCGTGGCTATGTGATCCCGTATTTAATAAATGCTTCCACGGTACTTTCCGTAAAAAACATGATTTCAACTCAGACCCTTCTTTGCATGAATTTTCGTAACGCTTCACGGTATGATTAAATCCCATAACTGGAGCTGTCACGGCTAGAAATATAACTAACTGCTCTAGACACGTTTGTAACAAAACGGGTAAAAACCAAACCTGTAAGTTACAGTCATCACGAAATAGAAGATTTAAATAATGGTTCATCTATTGGGAGCTGATTCCAGACCTACATATATGTTTTTCCAAGCGTAAAACAAAAGTTACATTGACGCATTGAACTTACAATGGCAGGCTATATTCTGGTAGACTGCATTTAACGCCGAAGATCCTGAGTATAGTTGTCTAAGTGATAGCTTCTTCCGCTTCCTAAAAATAAAATTGCTGAGCAGTCTGAGTAAGTTACACCGTCTCGTTGAATTCGGTGGACTATTGTTAGAAGTGTTACGGCTGCTTCCCTTATGTATATTTCATGCTTTCACGTAACTTAGAAAATTGTGTCAGCACATATTCAATAGTCAGTTGTGGGACAAGCGTGTGACACTCACAACTGAGTCAGAAATGCGTCATACTCTCTCTCTCAGTGAAAAATTCCACCTTAGTGTCTCTAACACCACCACAACTCTTCCACTCATACCCTGATAAAAAATCTCACTTACACCCCAAAGATCCCGATGTAAGCCCCGCCAATCACAGCCACGACTATCACACGTCCCACAAAACTCCCTGATGCCAAACAACGACAACTCTGAGTCGAATACAAGCACAACCCACATACCACCACCACTATGCACCCAAGCACTCCCATAAAACTACCACGCACAGCCCCACCACCACCACCCGGCACTTCTCCCCCAGCTCGGTTCGAATAAGACAAGAACAAAGGGCGGCAGCAGCAGCCGCACGGCCCAGCGGTGACGGAGAGCATGCGGAAGAAGCGCCGGACGGATGACCGTCTTGATGATCCGGCGTCCGGGACTGCGGCTTGTGCCGGCACGCTTCCGGGCTAAACCGGCCGCGCGTCTGTGAGCAGCAGTGTCTTTGTTTTGGCACCCCGGGGAGCTAAATATGACACACATCTCAAAATTGGGCTGTGTTTGTTGCCAGTTCTAGGGACGTGTGTGCGAGGCGCTCGAAATGCGGCACTTTGCTAGGCTCTGTGTGTGTGTGTCCCTTATTTAGACGCGACTGATATTGAATGAGACATTTTTGATCAATTGTGCCGTCACCACTTGGATAATAAGAAGTGGTGAAATATAAGGCACCTCTGTTGAGAGTTGTCATTGTGTTCACCTTTCATGCACATAGCTAAACGAAATGTATGTAAAAAGATGTCTCACAGCGTATGGCAGATTTATATATGAGACACATTTCTCGGTTACCGAGTTAGTTTCTAGGTTTGCGATATCGATAACGTCCACGCTGATGTGTATATTTTGTGTGGCTTTCGCGGACCCAAACATCGCTGGATTTCAAGCGGTTTTTCAGAGCCACTCACTGAGTAAGTTGAGGATTTTCAACGAGGGCTTTACGAGTGGCGTCGCTGCCAGGGGCTCTTTACGAGACCGCTCCCTGAGGAGCGATGTCATAACAAGCACTATCTTCAGGCGAGCTGGCGAAAAGTTTCCGTGCTCGCTTGTTTTTCTCCCAAAAGTTATAACAAATGGTATTTAATGGACTATTCCACGACAACATAGAATGCATTCGCCTGAAATATATCAGTTAGTAACATTCAGAAGCAACGTGACTTAGCAGTTGTAAGCTAGCTTAGACATGTGCATCTTTTACGTTAAGTCGGTATTAATTAAACAGGATCATACTCGAAGCATTGGGCCGAGGGAAACCAAATACATTGATAGCGTAACTCTGTACATGACAGCTTAAATGTAAATTAATCGGTTGGTTATTTCTAGGTTAGGGTCTACACACTCAACGATATGTACAGAAATCGTGTTTTGATCAACTTTAAAGTAGAAATTTATATATGCGTTTAATTTGGAATTGCGACAATTTGATGTTGAAAAAAGAGTGCCTTCTAGTTATAAATATAAATTTGTCTGTGAAACATTAATTTTGCCGGTTCTTGAACTTATATTATTATTAGCGCTTTCAAATGAATTATTTAAAACCCCAATTCTTACTCACTACTTGCTTTATTTATGCCGTAGAGACTGCATTTCAGATAGTATTTATTTAAAATATTTTGATGTGCAGAACACTGGTCAAAGATTCGTCCTTCTGGATTAAAGAAACTACATTCCCGTTAGGAATGTTTGCTCGGTAGTCAAAAGACTGAACAGAATCTTGTTGGAACATCCACGGCTCAGCGTTTACAATTTGATATGTGTAAGAGTGCCATTGAGTGTCTTGATGTCCTTGAACGTTCTAAAAAACTCAAAGTAGTATCAAATCAAGAAGAATTACAGTTTCAACGACCATCAATGTTTATGACTTCAGCAAACTGTTCTTTAACTTCGACTGCAATCTGAAGAATGAACTTAAATTGTAAGCTCCCAGGACAAAAAATTAGTCACCAAGATGCTACTAAATTGGTGTAGGACCTCCACAAGCACGAATAACGGCGGCAATTCTGCGCAGCATTGAATCTTCAAGTATACTAATGTACACGTGGTCAATTTTAAATCACTCTTGCATTCACTGATCTCGTAGTGCGGCCCCAGTACGAGGACGATGTTCTCGACGTCCAACTTTTCTATCAAGGTGGCCCCACAAATTTTCTATAATGCGACGAAAAAAATAGAATGATTAAATCAGTTCTTGCTTGGAGTCTAATCTCAATGGACTACTTCCGATACATTTAAGGATCACAGTAGCAGTCTTTTACATCTTTTAAGAAACTTATCTGTCCCGAAAATGCTTTTGTATAGTCATCTTATTATTTGGTTACGGTTTTCTTTAAAGAAAAATCCAAACTTTTCTCAAACCAATACTCAATTTTCCTTTGCATTTTTTTTCGGACTCGCTGAGGACTTCTCACATACATAGTTCGTACTTCCTTTTCAGATGATTGATTTTTTAGAAAATTCATTCGAAACATCTCAATTGCTTTCATTAGATAGATAATTAATACTGCTTCTCATACGCCCCTCACGTGCTTCTCACACTCCCATCAGACAAGTCCCACACGCCTCCCATACACCTCCCACACTACCTTGAGACACTCATGTACCTCCCCAATTTCCCTCACACAGTTCCCCACTCCCATCTCCTACATTCCTACGTCTCTATCTCCCACACACTTCCCACACACCCCTCATGCACCTCCCACACTTCCTTCTTACAACACTTCCACACGCTCCTCATACACGTCTCACACTCCTCTCGTGTACTTTTCTCACTCTCACATTTCCATCATACGGCTTTCACACTCTCCTCGAACACTCCCCACACTCCCCTCACACACTTCCCGCTTTTCCTTCATACGAAACTGCCACCCACCCCTCATACAGCTCCCACACTCCTCTTATACACTTTCCTCACTTACCTCCCACACTTCCATCATACACCTCCCACACTCTTCTTGTACACTTTCCTCACTTACCTCCCGCACTTTCATCATACAGCTCCCACATTCCTATCGACCACTCCCCACACTCCCGCCACACACTTGCCACATTCCCCCAAAACTTCCCCTGCACTCCACCGTGCTCATCTGGCCGTAAGTAAGTCGAAATCGATTGGACGGAGTGTAGCTGTGAGGCCGCAGATCTCGACACCCCGACAGGCGAGTGGGTGCGTTGTCACGAGGTGAGCTCTTTAAGAGCAAGTGTATTACCGTCATCTCTCTTTCCTTGAACACAAGATCGGCGCCGCACAAGCGATGAGATGATGCTCGTCGGATATTGTACAAATCAGCGCTTTGAAACCGGGCGAAACGCGACGGCTTCGTTAAGCACGAGCCTAAGACAAATCTGTCGTCGAAGTCTGTCCCTTCGAACTCTGTAATATTTGAAAGTGCAAGCCAATTGAAAATGAACTTTCATCTCATGTTCGTATTATTTGATACAAAAATAAACTACTTTTAGGATGGAGAAAGGTTCCGAATTTTATGAAACTGTAATTTGTTTATAAAAAATGTGGCTCAAAAATATTAATGCCGAAAACACGATTTTTGAATCAGTTGGGTTACTTACATATATTAATCCGTTTTAAACACATCTTCTTCCCAACTTGTTTTCACAGACTGAATTTTTTGAACCCATTTGCAATGTTTCTAAGTATAAAAATTATGAATTTCAAAAGGCACGAACTTTGAGATACGTGTATGTACTTCAAAATTTTACGTTAGACATTGCGCAAATTGGTAGCAGACCAATGAGTTAAAAATCATTTATTTCAACTGAATTATTTACTCTGACTAATTTACATCCAGTTACAGTTCAAGTATTTACAAACTTCAACCGAATAATTTACATCGGTGAAGGTCGCTAGTCTAACGGCTGGGCTCTTTTCATTCCACGCCCTCGTAGCCCAGTATCTAGTTTTTCGTATAGCTATAACAAAAAGCTTCGAATAATAACTATAGTAACTAGGGAAAATACGACGCACGGAGACTCAAACTGGACGTATGCGACCTGTGGACGCGTACATGAGGGGAATTATTCAGCGGGTCAGTGAAGACTTTGCCCTCAGTACCATAATCTAAAAAGTAAAATTGAAAGGTGATGCTATGAAAATGGTATACTGGCGTGGGAGTTTAAAATTTTTTGCCAAGAGTATAACCAGGAAGCCCGTTTCCAATTTCTCACTATACCATCGTTAGCTCTCTCTAAGCAGGTGCACAGAAATTATGCTATTCTTTCATATTTCTGTCTCAGAAGCGATTAACTTGCTTAGACGCCTTCGCTATTATACCTCGGAGCGTTGCTACGTGTAGCCTGATATGGCTTTTAAGGGACGAGGTCAGGAAAGCTGCGGGTATTTGAGCCTAAATACTAGGTTGATTGTTCAGGGAAACTAACCAACGCATCTCCGGGCAGGGTGGTGGTGGAAATCGGCAAGGGAAGAACGTCAGAATTTTACATTCAGCCTAAGGAAGTCGCTCAGAGAGTTAGAAACTTGTCTGGTGTAAGTCTTCCGGGGCAAGATGTTTAAAATGTCAACATGAATGAAAGTATTATTCAATCATGAAAATGTAATTAATGTTATGATAACGTTTCCATACTTATAGTAAAATACCAAATTTGCACTGACATCATTCGTCTTTAATATTGATGCTGGTGAGTCAATAATTCTGAAGTTGACATTAGTCGACTCTACTATTGTCGAACAGCTGTGGTTATCTTTGCACAAACACACCTACATTCTTTCCGAGCACTTCACCCACTCTCTTCAGGCACCTGCATGCAAGAGAGAGGTGTCTTGTTGCTAGTTATGTGCGCATATTGGGGCGATGTGCTTTTGTGTTGGGGTGCAGGTGTATGTTGCGTGATGTGGGCGTACATTTCGTCTGCTTGATACGACACGTTGAGACACGGACATAATCAAATATGTTTACCAATCACGAAAAGTGCACCTGTCCACTCAGAAAACCATTATCGTTTATTGATTTAATCGATTACCCAGAACGCATGCAACTTCATAATGTCACTATGACGAAACATGATGAGTAGTTCAAGCTAAAAATTATGCGTATAGTTTTCTTTCTGCAATCTATATTAGTTTTTGCAGAATTTCGTTGTAAAGATTGCCAGCTTTCACTGTTCACTATCAACTCAGTCACTCATCAACCCGTGTGAGTTCGCTGCTAGTGGGCACAAACTCAAATTTGCTGAGTTCTAATGACGGTATTATCCTTACTTTTCATCCTGAAAAAGGACGAAAACTGCCAGGCTAACAAGTCTCAGACTCTACATATATCAGCGAGGTATCGTCACCAGAAGCAGATGGTTTACAAGCCCCAACAAAATAACCACACGTGTGACTGAACAGAAGGGAAAGCAAGAGCCCGGCCAAGCTGCGTGTGCAGTGCGCCACGTATCATGGCTACAGTCTCACCTGTTGCTCGTCCCGCCAAATGGACAGATGACAACCTCAAGGCTCTTTACTAAATTTCTACCTCGATTTTTTTCAATTTATGCCTGAGAAATATTAACCCTAGAGTTTTACAGCCAAAATATGTATGAGTAAATTTAGCACGTTCGCAGAACGTTGTAAAAATATGGTCAAGTTTTAGTACCTGTGAGAAACAGACTTGTTCTGAAAAAAAAACGTAACATATGTTTTACAATCGATACAGTAATTTTCCTTTTGATTGATGTGCAAATTCTCCCTTCACTCTCTTCACATTTCCGTCACTCACCCTCCGGCTCTCCCCACCACTCCCACGGAGCCACTCATTTGTATTCAGTTCAGTCCACGGTGTCTATCCGCCGCATATCAGAGGGCGGCGGCGTGCCTGCCGAGTTATTGTGTCGTGTTCCGTGTTAATTAAGCGACGCTCACATCTACATCAGCTGTAATTAAACAAATCCACATGCGGAGCTCATGAATCCCTGTATAAAAGGTCTAACATTCACTTTTAGGAACGCGATCATCGCGTTCAAAGTTTAACGCTCGCAATGTTTAACAGTGGCGACTGTGTTAGCATGCGCGTCTGCAACTGTGCAAGTCGTGATCTCTAGCAATCGAGAAGCACCAGCATGCTCTCAATCTTAGTTTGGAAAAATAATGAAAAGCCTTACGGATATGTCGAGTTTATATTCAATAAGGAATCTTATTTGCCTAATGAGGTAACAGCAGTAACTTCATGCACGTGATGAGGTGATAGGCAAAGGCACAAGCGCTTGCAGACACAAGTGTGGGCAGAAAAGCAAGTGCTGACCGAGACCAGGAAGCACACAAAGCCTGTTGGCCTTGCAATTCACGCTCAAGGCCTTGAGTTTCCTGTCTGGACGCACCTTAATTATATTCCAAAAAATTTTCGAAGGTGCGGCTTTTGTTCACGTGGATCATACAAGCTGCATTACGTGAACAATGGTCTCCAGACAATGAATAATTATTCGCTCGCGCTTTACAAACTACTCTGGTTTAGATGGCCGACTGGAGGCCCATGTCACTGCTCGGTAAAGCACCCGCTGGATATTTTTCAACGTTTCAACGCGGAACTAGAGTAATATTCGTGAGCGTGGTCTGTCTTAAACTAAGTGTATTAGTTGAACTATTGCAGAAGATAATCTAAACTCATGCTACTCTGTTCTCTATGATATGTTTAACGTGCGTGCTCGCTTTACAATTTAGCTTCAAAGAAAGAATGGTCAGAGCTTAACTTTTATCACCATAATCAATATCAGGTAAGCTGGAGTAGTGTCTCCAAGAGAGTAGAATGTTGCTTGAGAAACGAAGAATTTTTCTTGGTAACTTCGCAAGCCAATAAACAGATCGAGCGCGTACTTCCACAAAGTTGAAAACTCAGCCAAAGTGCGGGAGATTGAAATAATTAATCAATAACGATATAAAGATAAGAAAAAATGGAGGAAAAAATGTTCTTCAAGGTATTAGCGTTTTCTTTGGGGGTACATTCGCATTTGAGGAATTTAAGTTTTCAGTTTTAAATCCTTCAGTGTAACAAAGACCATCTATTGTCAACCGGCCCGGAAACGCTGTTCTATCTATGTGCTTCTAGTTTGTGAGATATTTTCATTTTGTTTGTTTGCTTGTAGTCTTGACAGAACTTTTGGATTGTGCAATCTACGGAAATTGCACCCAGATTTTACGAGAATTGTAACGAGTCTCTTATTCCTTTTTTTGCACACATTTTTCCAAGCGACTTCGACTTGCAAATCAAATTTTCAACAGTAACAGAAGGGATCACGAACAGTCATGTCTCCCACAAAATTCCCATCGCAAATCTCCTTCAATTCCAGCCCTGAGTCTACGTACAGCCCATCACCCCGCTGGAGAGCGGCAAGCGTGGAAGCCTTAATCCAGGGATACGTTTAGCGCTCTAACGCAGAGCCTCGGCGTCAATCCAGTCGAGTGTTACCCGAGGGCTGCGCCGCGTGACCCCGTAACACTGGTCTCGTACACAAAAAATCAATGGCATTACTAACGCGTCACTGGACGCGAGAGGCCAGAACACCGCCGCCTGCTTTCTGCGCTGCGACCGACGTGTTGGCTGGCGTGTCGCGGCGTGCACATGTGCAGGAGTATGTACTGCCAGACGTGCTCTAACGTATAAAAGTGCACGTCCATATGTTCATGCATTCGGACGTGCTCTCATGAACAGGGATGCATGTTTACATGTACAGGAAATTCGCATCCATACGTTCTCTAACACATCGATAGGTAAAATGTATGTACTTGAGTGCATATAAATGTACAGGTATAGATGCAAAGGTATTTAGGCTTATGCAAACACACCGACGCGTGTTAACACAACAACCCCATGCACACATACTAAAATGAGTGCACATACACTGGCTTGACAGGCGGAGGCTGATATGCAGGTTTGCAAGTTTATAAGTGGTGTACTGGAGATGACTCCCACCATCTACAAGGGCCCCTAAGGAATATACGTGACATACTTAAAATTGCTTATTGGACAATGCAGGATTTTGACTGTTAATTTATTAGTTACCTTAATACAATTGGAAGAGAAAGGATGTGACAAATCATTGGAAGTAGAGCTCTAGTTTTTGGGTGCACAATGGGAGAAGTACACTTACGACAGCGGATATCAAATTCAATTTCAAAAACCAACGTTCCCTCAGCTAATCATTCTTTTTACGCCGCAGAAAATTTTCCAATTTTCTAAGTTTCCTTAGGTTACAGCTAGCTAAACTTGGGGTGGCTAAAACTTCCCGTATGCCACTTGCAGTAGGAAGATGTATGTATACCTTCTCGCCGGTAAGCATGTTAGTCTGGGCAGATATTGGCACGCTCTTGGTAGGGCAGGGAGGTATAAACCAAGACAGATTACATTCATTACATCATTGCTTGAACAGATACAACAATTTCATAATGTAATATTTTTCCAAAAAAAATTCAGAAGTTTTGAACATTTTAAAAAAATTACAAGCTCTCCAATGAAATCACATTCAAACGATCATGAAAACAAATCTTACTTTATTGTGAAATGGACCATATTTTAAAGTTTCTTAAATTGATATTGGATGCACTCATCGAAAGGCTGTTGTTCATTAGATAAAAAGGCTCTAAAATTTTGCTCGCAGCCCTCTTGAATGCTAGGGGCAACATGGAAAGATACATTACATAAATTTTTGGAATATAACACCAACGTCTCGAATTCGAAATTTACCGAAGAAACGACCTTTTCACGTTGTAAGGACAAATGAACTTCGTCGTTAACTTATATTTAACCCGTTCTCCAATGAAGATCAAGGGAGTCATTCAATGTACAAGTTGTCACGCCATCTGAAACAACGACTGAATGGGTCTTTTGCTGTTTGGATATACGAGTATGTTGTGAGTCCTTGGATTGAATGTCACTCTCATTTTCGATCCAGCGCTTGCTAGATTTCGAGTGACTGACTCTAAAAAACTTTCATTTCTCAGCCGTCTAAAACATGAGTTGCTAATGCTTGTACGGTAGCTGTAAAATAATTTTCCAGTTTTTGTTTGGGGAGCAGCGTCGTTTTTTCGTGCGCTCATGGAGACAGTTGTGCACTTCTCAAAGGTTAATACTTCTAAGCTTTATATTAGCTAAATTTTCATTGCTCGACAACTAATATTAGAATCGAATGCCAGTTTTTCACATTTCTGTCCAGAATTCGTTGAACATTTCTCTGAAATTCTATGCAAGCTTTGGAATGTGCACATAACAAGATTAGTCTTTCTCTCTCAAGGAACTTCGTTACTGAGATAAAATACGATCCCCTTCACACATCCAAACGATTGTCATACGCTTTTCGCGAACCGTCTGACAAATGTGTGTCGTTATTAAATCTCTTACGACACGTTTAGCTGATTGATGTGGCAGTATGACAACATTTGATTTTAAGTGTGTTATCGGGAACACAAATACTATAACTCTACGGTAGTTCGTCCGAAAGTCTAACTCACTATGAGTAACCAATTAATCCAGCAGATTGATTGAGAGTAGAGGGATATTTGGCTGACAATAAATTGTCTTTGCTTTTGTTTTCAGGTCAAAGAATTTTTAGATTTACCTTTCTTCGCTATAATAATAGCAATAAATATAATGCAGGTAGGATCAAAGGCAAAGTTTCATAGCAATAATGAGCATTTTCTATTGCTTTGTAATAAAATCAACTAGGAAAAAGCAGGCAATTCCCAGGAAAAAAAATTTTGTTACATAGCGTTGTATGCCAGCACTCAGAGAGTTGAATTTAAAAATTACTTTTGGAAAAATAATATAATGCTTACGTTACTAACATAATTACGCCTTTAGGTGTAAAAATCTGATGATATTAAAAATTATGCCTTTTCTTTCCGTTGCATGCACTGTACAAATGAATTAGAAATTAAAACGGACGTAGAAGCTGCAAAAACACCTAGTCTAACTTTTCCACTGCCCCATCAATAAATTTATACATTAATTCACAAAAATATATGGGTTGAGTTAATCAAAAATAATTATCGATGCTCCAGTGAAAAAGTTAAACAGGGTACTGCAATGAGATTGGCGATTTACGGGTACATCATTTTACACTCACAGATGTCACAGTAGCTATGTTACACGTGCATTTACAAATACACGCGGCTGTTATGCAGTCCGCTCCTTCCGTTTCGATTCAAAGCTGCGAAATTGCAGTAGCTCAGAGATAGACGTACATCTACGTAAGCATACATACGTGCCTGGGCTTACAGATATGAAAAAACTGCTCGCATATTCGAGTATGCGTAAGCAAACAGGTACGTATGAACACGGAGACATGTATGCCGGTGTGTTTCTAAAACATGTAAGGCACATATATTCATGTCACTGGTTGTTGTGTGACTTTGAATCGAGTGCTACGAATTCCTGCGTGTGTGAGCCAAGTAAAAATTGTAACCGTGTACAGTTAAGTTATGTTTTCTCCATAAATAACACTTATCCTGCCCGATTTTCAGTGATTTCCTGCTTTACTTTTTCAGGATTTAATTTTGAGGTAATCTAAAAATGGTAGAAAAGTTAGAACCCTATTAAAAACGGCGCAGCTTTTTCACAGATTTTTGACGTTGGTCGTAAAGTTTCCTGGCCAAAACAGTGCAGTGGCGCGGTCGCTACGTCCGGTTTAGGGACGCATGTTGCTGCAGAGAACAATTACTGGCGAGATCTGCAAGCGGTCCCTACTTAATTTCTCACCCGTAGAGATATTTTGCACCAAACTGCCAGAACACGCCAGAGAACTACATCATCGCTTTTATGAACTGCCTACAGCTTTCTAATAGAGGATGGCTCGACGTGCGCGATGTGATCACAAGAATACCGTTGCTTAACCAACATTTTGGTTGACAATACAAAACAACATCGTGTCACGAATTTCTACACCGTTTTCGTGCCAGGTTTCAATTGAATAAAAGTAAAACTTCGTGCTGTAGCCTTAGAGTTTAGTTCTAATTTTGGGACACTGAAATAAAAATTCAGACGATGAAAATTTAGATTTCAAAACGCAAAGTTTACTTTGAAACTGAAAATCAAAAGTGAATGGATTTCTCAAAGTTTAATTTCCAAGCTTAAAATATATTTCACAAAATATGGACAGATTTTTTTATAAGTTACATATCGTAAGTTCTCAAAACTGAGGTTCAACACTTGACTTCAATTCTCCCGCACAACCTGAGATTTTTTGTACATTAGCATCATAATAGCGCTTATTTTTTGTGATTTTCAGAGAGGTAACTTTTAAATACTGTATACATAGTTTTGAAATGCATCTTGCGGAGGCCTAATTTCAAAAAAAAACAAATACCAAAACATATTTTTATTTTTAAGTTTCAGTGATGTTTTTTGTGATCAAATTGAAGAAGTGAAGAAAATTTCAGCTTTGCAGCGTCACCATTTTCAGCGGGAAGCACGTCTGAGTGACGCTGACGTGCGAGCGTGCAATAAGTATGTTTGTGGGCTAAGATAGTTCAAATAACACGACTCAAACTGCTCTGCATACATGTATCATCTGAGCGTCCATCTGTGTGTGATCGAGCACCTACAGAACATTTATTACGTCTTCGAATGACATTCACATGCATGTTCCTTTATTAGTATGCATGCGTGTGTGCTTGAGTGCCTGTGTGTAAATACACAGCATGTAATAACATGGGATGAATGACAGTTCTACATGCATACACACACACACGTACATAAAATGCCAGAACTAGACCAGGTAAATGATCCGTGTGCGTGGACACGTTTGCTGAACTTATTTAAATTCAGACTCCGCCAAAATTACTACACGTAATTACAGGTTTGGTTCAATTTTTTGATGTACTTAAGTGTCATGCAGTACGTTATCATGCAGTTGTAAATGTAAATTGAATGCCTTTATTTTTATATAGGTTGCCCTAGAAGCCTTGTAGCTTATTAGGGCCCACATATGGTATATATCCTGATCACGGTTCTTCGTCATTCCTCATTTGATTGTAAACCTGTATCTGATGTAAATTACTTGGGGTAAATAAATGTTTACAAATGTTTACAAATGTTTACGTTGCTCTCGATCGCATGCAGCGCTAGCAGGAGCCCGTAGCTCTCAAGCAACTCGCTCAGCGTTAGACGAGCAAACCAACATGTTCACGCCAGGATGTTGGGCGCTGATATTTATCTTATTAATCATAATTTGCACAGTATTGTAATATTTATATTTTAATATGTTAATCAGATCAAGGGTTTGTCTGGTAAGAGTTCAGAAGGAGCGCAAAAGCTTAACGGTTTCGAAGCTACGGTAGTCCGAAAATTGTACTAAAATAATTTGAAAACGTTCTAAAATTTGTTTTATTAAGTTCAATTATCAGAATAAGTCTCGTCAAAAACAATCTAAATTAAATAGCTAAAAAGAAGTAGAGACCTTGGCGCAGCAAATGAGAACATAAACACTCTGGAATTACAGGATTAATTGAATGCACTTCATGAGGGACTGAATCAGCAAATTACTACGATCAATTTGTGACTGAAATAAACATTCTGAAAATAATTCCTATCACAGTTCCCAGATGTTCAGCAAATTTCAAGACTGCATAGCTAATTTTAAGAACTTAAACTAGGGAAAGTTGGAAGCAGCAAGGCAAACTCTTTAATAAATGAGTAAAAGGAATGAGTGCAGTGATGCTTGTAACGTTTGCATTCCTACACCTCCCAACATGACTCATTCGGTGCTCCGGCGCGTCGCTGCTGCCGTGTTGCAATCGTGCTTAAATTCGAGGATTTCACGCTAGCAGATTCCTTGTTTGACTATGTTCTAGCAACGGTCTCTATTTAGCGCCTATTGGAAACTGTGTTGTTAATCAGTGTGCGCCCCGTATGACAGGCGTATATCATACACCTGCGCCGCAAGTACCACTCCCTCCAACAAAATTCACTCCCCGATGGAATGTGGTGTTTATTAATCCAGATGCATTTATTTCATGGTATATAAAGGTTTAATTGCAAGTGTTGGGCGCAAATTGTCCTTGCCAGGCGAGATATGTATAGCACTTCAATGGAAACTTGAAAATGGATTATTTTTCCCGGTAGATTTTCAAGAATTTGGGCAGTCGTATCTAAACACATGGATATCGTATTGGACTTTCCATCAAGTGAGGGCTTGAAGTTCTTCTCTTTTCTTAAAGTCATTTTTGTGTTGCTTCTATCGTTAACAAAACATTTCCAAGCTCAATTTTGGAAAGCAATTTCAGGCAGTGATATGTCAGCAGCCGTGCGTCAGTTCCGTCCCTCTACGACCGTATCTTAAAAACGGCCGTTTGCTCAACCGTTGTGTCGTGAAGGTGCCGTTAGCGGCATAAATAGCGGCTAATATACGCTAAGTGGCAACCTATTTACTCCATTGCCATAAAGTGTGTTTTGCGGCCTCCTACTGGTCGGCGCCGCTCAGCCAATCAGAGGCGAGTAATAAAGTGGAGGTCGGATAATAGAAACTTGATTACGACCCCGAGCGCCAATGAGCTGCCGTCTTTCGAATAACGTCTGCAGTCTGCAACCAATCACAGGCAATCTTTTAGTGCATGATAAAAGCTAGGTTCTATGAGGCTATGAAATATTTTAGTGATTTGGCTTTAAAGAACTTTGCGAGATTGCTTGCTTCTGAACTGTAAAGTCAAATAAAACTAACCCAACGTCTTAAAATCTTAACCAATTTCAATCTACAATATGGTTGGCTTTTTGTTGAGCTTCCTGAAGTCTTGCATTGGATTCTTTTGAAGCCTGCGCAGTATAATTTTCACCTCCAGCATTGCTAAATAAAACTATTGTTCCGATAGGCTCAGCAATCTTTTCAAAACACGAAATTGAAGCGATACGTACGTATCTAGATTGACTGTTCCAACATTCTTTTTCTAACGCCTTTAATGGCAAATTTAACTGATCATTCATAGAGTTTAGGAATTGGGTCAAAATTAACTTAAGCTTCAACCTTACTGAAATGCTAGATTTCTTTTAATCTGGTCAATGCACAATTCCAAAATTCTATACTTCATAAACGATCGTCTCTCAATTCCGCTGAATTAAAAGTCTCTTATTTGTACTTCTATAAAGTGATTTTATTGACCCTGATAACGTAACAAACTTGGGTTCAACAGTTCTCAACCGTTCTACATTGCACAAGCTTTGCAAATGACAGTGCGAAATAATATGTTTCGGTTCCTAAGAGAGCTCATATTAAGTCGGTCACCAAATAAGCTTTGTGAGATATGATCTCGCGTGAAATTTACGGGTGACTTGAACCGCGAATCCAGAGTGATGAGACCTGGCTGAGTGTCTCACTGTCCTCTACAGCCCAACGCTGGCTGAGTGTCTCACTGCCTACTATGGAACTCAACACCGACTCAGTGCAAGTTACCGTACATGAAGCACTAATTGCACATCCGAAAGGCTCATTTTAGAAGTGAATGTAAATGAACTTGTAAAAGCTCAGTCCAAGTTAAAAATCTATAAGCTTATATTAGGGATAGATTAAGTGAACCTTGATTCAAAATTGAATTATCGGTAGTAAGAAGCGCATTCTGCTTCTCTGTAAAAAGTCTATGTACAGCCACTCCAGTTCACGGTAACGTATCAATTTACATGCTCAAGTGAGCTGGAGAGGCAAATTAAGTTAGGGCTGATCGTGGTCCAATCTGAATGTGGACAAGATTTGGACCATGTGTGGTTTTGACAGAGAAAATTAGTAATGAATGTTAGGAAAATTGAAAAAAAAATGTTTCTGGAGGGATTCCGTTGGAAGTGACTGGTTAACATTACAGCCAAATGAATTTTTAATTGAAGAACGGCAAACAACCAAGCAAGAACGGAAACCTGCGTGATATGAATCAAAAATTTGAAAAAATAAAGATTATTATGGACGAGTCTAAATAGTTCTTTAATAAATAAACGATAGAAATACAAAAATGGAACTGTCGTCGTGGAAAACTGCATGGCTGATGAATGGACGGAAGTTTTAATGAACCGAAAGAATGCTAAAAACTAATGTTTGCGTGATCGGCTATATATCTGAGAGTACTAAGGTTCTCTACCCTGCTCGATATTGCAAAATAAGTTTTGTCATTAGTTGATTAGTAACCTTAACACCTTGACCGCGATTGTCAGTGCAGGAAAACTTTTTATTTCAACTAATAATTTTGTAGAAATTCAAAATTGAAGGAATTTGTTTTCACAAATTGGTTATCCTATAATTTTTTTTCTGCAAACAAGTTTATTCAGTAATGAACACAAATTCCAAGAAAAATTAAAAATTTATATTCATATATGTTAATGTTTTGGTTATGCTAATTGTTATATAGGTTAGATGATAGGGAGTACCATATACGGCGCACGTTGCAGTCTGAGTACGTGTTAATGAAATGTCCACAGAAAGGATGTCCGTAAATCATCGGAAGTGCGTCGAGGAGGCACACTAAGCAGATGTTGGGTGTACAAATAGAAGGAATCGTCTTGGCTCTACATTGAAAGCCCTAATTAGAAAAATCGGAAAAAAATTGTGAATAAAGAGTTGCCCCTGATCTTCAACAACAAATGTCAAAAAAAATTAGAAGGAAGTACACCTGCGGTGACAGACATTGAGCTTAATTTCGAAAGTCAATATTCCCTAAGCAAATAATCCCTTTTTCGTCGCACAAAATTCTCTCTTTCAATAAATTCCCATTGATTTCACCTTTTAATTCGACCACTCCTTGTTCCAGCACACTGCTGTGAACGCACTTGCCGTATGCAGGATACGCATACCGTGGATGTTCTCGTCGAGAGCCATAAACGTCGAGAACGCTTCTCGACCAGAACGCCGACGGTACGTAGAGACACACAAGCCGCGTTGCGTGAGAGCCTAGCTGCACCATGAAGCCATGAATTGCACTGTGCTTTTTTCGTGTGCACCATCCGCCTTTTTCTATGAAGGTTCCCTTCCGCAGGGGGAGCGTGAACAGCAGTTATGTACAGCAGGCAGACAGTCCACGCGGCCGCGGTACAGCCACAGCTTTCGACTCGATAGCCTCCGCTTGTTATGTGTAGCCAAAGAGGCAAGCGTGTTAATTAATTGTGTCCCTAGTACGTCGCTTTCAGTCTTGAGTCTTCATTGTTCAGAGTAAGGGTCGAGACAATGAAAGCAGTAAAGATGTTACTGTTATACCGGACGTTTTATGGTAAAATAAGGAAAATTCCAGGTATAATAATGGTTTTTATAGATACCCTCGTCATTGTTAGCAACAGATTGAGTTATTAGCAGCAGGAATTTTTTTAATTCTGTGTTATATATAAATTAAATTATGGACGATAAAACGCAGATAAAGAAACGCAGCTAGTGGTCTGAATGACAGGACTGGTACTCTTAATATGAATACTAAATACGAATAAATTCATATGAAATTGCTGACTCCTGAGACTTAGAATTCCTTCGCAGTTCTGTTACGACACCTACACGCACTTCCCTGTTACGACACACACACGCACTTCCCTGTTACGACACACACACGCACTTCCCTGTTACGACACCTACACGCACTTCCCTGTTACGACACACACACACACTTCCCTGTTACGACACACACACACTTCCCTGTTACGACACACACACGCACTTCCTGCAGTGGTCGAACCATTTTTCAAACTACTAGATTATCACTATAAGTTCGAGAACACTGCAAATAACGACAATTTCCATCTTCAATGAGATTGAGAAGCTGCGTCTCTGCGTTGAGATTCGCAATGCATGCGCACGACAAAGCGTGTACGGAACACAGCTCAGGTTTGTGCTGGAGACATCACGGACGCTTCCTCTTCAGCCATTTCCAGCTGCCATTGTAGCTATCTAATTTAATACGCTCTTCTCGATCCCAAGTTGTTATTCTTATACACATGTTCTTATATGCAATATTTGCACGCTGTTGTCTTGCAGTTGTGGACCATTTCCACATACTATTTCTGCATGATATTTCCGCATGCTGTTCTTGCACGCAGTTTCAGCATGAAATTTCCGCAGTCCGTGTCGGCTCGCGATGTGCTCTCGCGCTGTCCCATACAGCACGGCATCGACGGCGTCACCTTTCGCGCCTCGTACAAAATTATCCAATGGCCACCAAAATTCTTCTGGTGGCGGGAGTCTTTCACAACGCGGCCTCGAAATTATGCTTCCAAAATAGGAATTAATTCTTCTTAATATAGTGTCGACAGACGCAGCATCTGTTGTGGGTGGTGAGGTAACGCACCATCAGTTTTGAAATGGATGTCTGTGTGTAATTGTAATGGCATTACTAGGCGGAATACCACTCTTCTTTCGAATTGGGCCTATATACCTGATTAAATCATTCAATATCACACTAAGCCTTTAGCACACGTAATGTTGCAACAAACAACATGGTAGGGGAAATTTTATACGGTCGTAGTAGTAAAAGAAATAGTCACCATGTGCCAACCGCGTTACGTAGTATCAATCCTCCAGTGTTATAATTACCATTGGAAATGAATAGCTCTTGAACTTTAACTACAGCATTCAATTGTGTACTGTGCATTGTACAGTGTTCACTACGCTGCACATTACTGTATAGTGTTGCACAGCTCTTCATAACTTGTGTTCTACAGTGCACTCTAAAATAGGAGTACCTCGGAGCCAAGGTCACCTCGCACGCCTTCACTCATTTATTAACAAGCCAATCAATATGTAATCAAATTTCGTTGAAATTACTTACAATGAGTCAAGTAAAACTGAATCCCTGGAATTACCATTCCGAGGCACACGAGGCATGACCACTTCACCAGCACGAAATTACGACCATACATCGCCCCATACTTTTGCTGGCGAGTGCACCACCGGGGTAGCTTTGATACCAAGTGTACGCGGGGTGCCCGCTGTCATTTATTACAAGCACAGAAGTGGCGTCTACAGCACGCACGATGACGGCACAACTGCACGTACTAACGACAACAATAGTCCCTAGAGACAACAATAATGGTGCCTAGAGTCAGCGACAATAGCTGCTAGAGACAACAAAAGCAGCCATTGAGGCCGCGAGAGGGAGAACAGAGCTCTTTTAGGTGTGAAGCCGCTGCTCCATTACATGTGTCGGTGTCGCTTCCACTTAAACGCCTAATTTAGGCGTGTCGATGTCTCTTGGGCCTCAGAGTCACGTCGTCTCGTTGTCGTGATTTTTTAAGGTGTCCGGCTTGTGAATGTTGCATGCTAGCCTGGCCCGTACCCTGCGTGGTTATTGCCGCGTGGTCACTGCCGCGTGGTTACTGCGAGCTGCACCGGTACACGGCACCGTGGGTGCGAATATTGCCGCGCGGTTACAGAGCTCGTCGCTGCTGTTACGGTCGAGTTACAGCTACATTGGTATACGACCTGTGTTTGTAGCGCACTTTTAAAGTGAATATTTCTGTTAACGAATGTTGAGGTAAACTGCTGCTGGTGTAGAGATAAATTTTGTTGGCATTGAGCTAACTGTTGCTGGTGTGTAGGTCAACCTCTGTTGGTGCTGAGTTAAACTGAAGTAAACTGTTGTTATTGCTGATCGTAAACTGTGTGATCTAAATCGAATCATTTCTCGCCATTTAAATTATTTCATCAACTTACAACTTGTGCTGGCTATGCGAGCGCAAGTCTCGTTTTCGAGTTTTAAGATATATAGAGTTATCAGTGAAATTTTAATAAATTCCCTTCTACTGTTTTTGCAATTTTACTTTCTCAGAAAATGCCTTAGTGAGCATTTCTTGACGATCCTGTTCGTTTTTGTTAGGGGCACGAGAAGTACACGTACAAACCACGCACTCTGTATCGTGCGTAGCCGTCTCGCACGATTTATGCAATTTTGCGAGCTCAGCGCGTCGGTTGTGCGAATAAGTAATGTCTGCATCACTTTTTTGACCCAATTTTTTAACAAGATGAAAAATAAAAATAAAAATTACACAGCTTGTTTCATGAAATAACCCAATCCGGAATGATAAGAATTTCTACAGTCCCGCCATGTGCGTCTCAATCGTGCGTACATCATTGTTCATGTCTAAATTTAAGTAGACGGAAAAGCTTCATTTAATTCTTTTACTTCTGGTCTCCTACTTTTAAACGATCCAACTTTACAAAATTTCTTCTACTCTCTGTTTTGCATGTGAGAATTGAATATTTTTTAGCATTACTTTTCAATTAATTAGATAGCAACGGGGTGTCAGGCTTCCCAAGTGTGCACTCAGAGGAAGTTGATACACTTCAGTGTGTCGGTTTTCGTCCGTCAGCTCAGCTTTGAAGCGCCAGGGAGCGAGTGAAGGTACGCGTGCAATGAGTTCCCGTGCAAATGAGCGCTTCGAGTAAATTTTCCGCAATAAACGTCATTTTTGTTTAACCGCGAACTCGTTCAGTGTTACATTAATATGTCTTTCAAGCACAATTACTTTTGTCATACTGCAAATTAATACAGGTTACATTTAGTCAGCAGATTGTATCAAAGCTTGAAACTATTCATTGTTTAATCGAATTCATTTAAGTTTCAGTACACGTATAAAATTACTGGCCAGTCAGAGCAGCTTGAATTTACAAAAAAATACCGTAGACTTAACTGAGTTGCGTTACGATTCGAACATATCTCTGCGTCATATTATCTCATTTTTAAAAAAAGTACAGAATGCACGATTATAAAACTCATTGCCGTGTCAGTTTTAGTGACATACGCGTTACACACACACACACTTAAATGTGTCAAAAATACACTGCATTGTTGCTCAGTACATCGCTCTGCTTCCCTAGCCTCGCATGGCTTAGCACATCTTGCTGTTTTTTAGTTACTGTTCATATCTGTCTCCAATGTTCATAACAATTTAAAGGCACAATAATTATGTGACAGTTTGTCATAAAAAGCTATAGATGATTACAATCAATACTTTTAAGAGTGTAGCTCATCCGGTTGACGTTCATTACGTTTTCTGTATTATTTTCGACAAGAAATATGCTCATGTGTCGCGAACTCACTAGTCACCTACAAATACATGCCTTAATCAAATTGAAGAGATTTACGATTCCGTCCCTACGCATTACCTAGAGCTGCGAGAAATCCCGAGGGAGGGTCGAGTGGTAAGTCGTCTTCACGTCGGTCATAAATATCTCGCATGGAAAATTTCACCTCATTTTACTGCACACGTGGCAAAAATAAAGAAACAGAGACGCGAGCTGTTTATCGTTCTAAATGAACTTGTGAGTAAATTAGGCATTAATTCGCATTCCCGTCAAAATTATTACTATTGTAAGCTACCTCGACTGGTTTGAAAAGATTAGGGTTTTGTAGTTTCTGTTTTTTACACAATAGTATATAAGTAATATTACTTCGGCCTATATAACTTGCACAGAGCTGTGCACCCGTGATGAGTTGAGGACAATGCAATCGCTCCTGAAATTTGACATTCAGTGCAATTCAGTGCCCTCAAGAAACACGAAATATACTAGAAAACAAAAATTTATGAAGAATTTGAAATCCGCGAAAACAAAAGTCGTCTGACTTGAACGTCAGGAAATGAAGCTCCTCTGTGAAATTTACCTTTTGCGGAGATGTCCTCCAGTGGCGTTGCTGTTGAGGTCCAGGGATGGTGGTGATGGTGGTGGTGGAGGGATGGCGGGGGGTGATGGTGGTGCTGGTGGTGCTGGTGATGGAGGGCCGAGCCTCCGACCTCCACCGGGGAAAGCATGGATGGATGGAGCGGTAGGGGGCAACACTGCACTCACCTCTGCCTGATTGCTACCGACCGAAAAGAGCTGCAGCACGAGTACTTCACCTCGGGTTTAAAAAGTTCTACTTTATGAAATACGAAAAATGAGGCCTCCGTTGTAACACTGAATTGTTGGCGGAAGAATAAAACTCGAAAATTTCCTTGGAAATTGAGATCTGAGGGAGTTTTGAAAAGCTCGCACCAGTGCGTGGAACCTGCACTCCGAACACGTGCATAGATTTTCTAAAACTTTCTAGTTTTGGGAACGAAAGCAATGATCGTATTGGGCGTTTCAGAGGGCAAAAAACAGTTTGAGTAAACCCAAGTCATCAGATTCAAAAATGAAGGTAGCTGGTAAATCACAAAAAGTGTCCGGATGAGCAAATATGCTTGAAATTTACAGATATTCAAATCATCTTAAGCAGAGCCGAAATAACTTCTAACGATGCATTGAGCATTGCTGCGAAAAACACCTGCATCAAAGTGCATTTCCCACAAGGTCACTTCTAATTCTTCACGTGACACTTTTCAGAGCACCGAAAGTTGTTTCTTTTCCACACATCCACTCTTAAATGAAGATTTTAGTGCACCCGCTTTCCAGGAAGGGCAACGACTCGCCAAGCGCTATCCAGGCACCAGCTTCTGGGTGGCAGCTGACGGTGTAGAACTGCCGCTGGCGTGTCTGTTATCCTGTGATGTCTGACTGGGAAATTTCGAGTGTGGTGTTCCTGTAGCGAATCTGAAACAAGAGAGAGTGGAATTGTTAATGAATGTCTGTGGATTAAATTAGCATGAAAAGGAACTCCTCTTGCCAATACATAAAACCTATAATAGTATATTTTAGTAAGGAGTTAAGAGGAGATAAAACGGATTTTAGCTTTCAATTGTGCTGTACATTTCTAAAATAATATAATAAGGCAACTGACTGCATTTTTATCTTACTTAGTGTTTATCAATAAATAATTTTTCAGTGCATTTTCTCACGTGAAGTTAGCTTAGCGGCAGTAAAAGCCTGCTACGCACCATGTTTATCCCTAAAAAACTGAATGAATGGAACACTGAATTCAGGTAACAAATTTATTCAGTTTGATCACCAGTAATAAAAACAAAAAATAGACAGAGAATAAATTACATTCTTCAAACTCATGCCAATGATTTTAACAAGCAGGTTCAAGGAAGGGGGGCAGATAAATAAGACCATTTGCACCACATTAGTTTCTCTATTCTGAGT
>VOMN01078787.1:0-11178 GCA_014899125.1 Orchestia grillus | reverse complement strand
CAATATCATATACTCATACTGATATAAATGTAATTAAATACGAAATTATAATGAGTTCCGCATGAAACGTTAGAACGCGCATTAATTTAAGTCTGTATTTTAATAATGAATTTACCATTTAAAATGATTAAACGATTACTGCAGGCCTTCAGAATGTGGAATTCAAAGGAAGGTGAAGAAACGCATCAATGCTCCTGCTCGTAGGCGGTAATAAAAGTTATACTAAAAGATATCAATAATAGACCTGCAATTCTTCCTGCTCCTCTCGTCCAAGGGTAGAAATTTGTATCATTAGTTTTAGACGAGCTTTTTATTCAGCCGGCTAAATCAATGCCCTCTTTGTCGCAGAATATAATGGCGACAATCCTTTTGATGTTTCAGACAGACAGAGGCAAACGGCCTCGATGTTGTCTAAATTTCCTGGATTTTATTTCGTCCCACGTAGCGATTTTTTTCACACTATCATCGATCAACTCTCACAATATTGTTCATCATGTAATCGATAACTTTAGAACTACAGTGGCCTTGTAGGGAGAAATGTCCTTCATTCTATTCCAGACTGCTGGACAACGACCGACCACCTGGGTACATTCTCGACATCGACTGCACAGATCCAATTGGCCGCTCGGCGGTCACCATAGCCATCGAGAACGAGAACATCGACCTCCTCGAAGCGCTCCTCGAGAGAGGCGTCCAGCCCAAGGTGAACATGCACGGGCAGAGAGTGCGCAGCTGAGAACTTGTAGAGCAAGTTGTGAGATTGCATTAAAGCGCACCTTTGATGGGCTGCTGGAAGTTGGAGAGCTTCCAGGCTAGCATGATTCGAAGAGTTATTCGCGATGGCCTTTCACATGAGTACTCATTAATGAAACTGGAAATTTTTTCTATAATATATGATCTTTTTGAAAAATGGCATATTCAGTTCATCATTTTTACACGGGGTGTCTCGCGAAGAAACGTGAAGTTTTGCGGACTATTCCATTTACACGAATATAATTAGACAGTGCCTTGGGCTTACTCTTTGTACTTTAGTTTCATTGTTCCAAATTTTTCTCATACGTTCAAAATTGTCTCTCGAATTTGCAATCACAGTCGAAATCGTAATTATTTTCTTGGAATTACTTTGAATATATTTCTCATCAGACGTTCAAGAGAATACGCATAACTGTACACAAAACTGAGGGATTACCTATATCAATCCAGACAATGGATACCAATAAGATAATGCATGAATATTAAACCAAAGTCTTTCAAAGACAGAGAGTTCAAAGATCGTGCAGGATAATTTTAAGTTAAGCTGCAATTAATTTCATCAAGAGGCATTGTCGATCGATTGAAAAGCAATTGAAAGGTGCATGAAAGCCTGTATACACCTTTTACACCTAGAGCTGCAACGGGATCACAATGGTGGCCAGCAGTGAAAGAAATAATCACATATAGTGTACAGGAATAATCGAAAAGCTTTGCCCTCCGCGAGTGCCGCCTTTCTATCCCAAATTTCTATTGTCATCGTGCAAGGAGAGAATGCCAGAATGTAGAATGTACTGATAGTTTGAGGGAAAAGAACTAAAGTGATCTGAATGATCAAGTGATACAGCTTTTGAAAGCTGAACTCGCTGTATTTCACCGTTATTATTATTGTCGAGAGCAACAAGCGTGCGTATTGTGCTCCTTTCCTCACTGATTTGACGTACGACGCATGGCGTGTTGTGGGAATCATTTCGAAGGTATTTCAGGGATTCTGAGATTCAATAATTCCCCAAAACATTCTCTGCAAATCTTCCCTCCTTGACATGATGACCTTTTTATCTTCAAGTCTTGTATATATATATTCAAAAGTGGCCGCCAGCCTCCTCCTCATTTCTGAGTCCAAGTAATTGTTCTTCAAGTCCTATATTAGATGCTGCCTCATAGGACACAATTATTTAATTAATTTCTAAACTGCGTTTTTAGTTTTTCCTCAGTTGGATTCATGTTTTTCATCGAGTACGAGAGTATTTCGATGTCCGAATTCTATTCACGCCGTTGGAATCGGAATATAATTGCCAGTAATATTCTTTTTCATTATCTGTGAACAACCTTCTCAACGCTTCTTGAAATATTGAGCGTAAAAGCCTTCATGGGATTGTGCTTACGCATCATCAAGCTTTAAAAGCCTAATGGCGTCTAACATTTAATATTTTCTATATCATGAGAAATTGTTATAAAAGTGCCCATAATAAATAGTCATTATGTTCCCGTGTCGAACTCACAGTGGCATTTCACCAGGTGAGATCTCTACGCTGGATTACCAGAGGAAAATTTCATGTTTGAATATCCAGCGTCGCAACTTGCTGCCAGGAGACACCCTCGAGAAAGCTAGGAAATCTTGCAAATAGTGTTTCCACCGAAGCGCATAAACGCACAAAAATGTCATTAATTAAAATTTAACAAATTTTTATAGCGGTGTTGCACCCGCTCTATGTTTCCTTGTTGATGAACGTGAAATACTTATTATTTTTCGACAGACCAGCCTGTAAGTATAACTTTCCATTTTTATCTTGCGCATAAACTAATCGCTCCGACTGATGGGTGGGGGATAACCAATACAAGGCCAGTTATAATTTTTCATAGAGTGTTATCAGAGTGTTGACTTTATTAAGAGTTCCCATAGACCGCAATAGCGTATGGTACAACCAAATCCCTGTGCACAGGACGCCCTGCTACAGGCCATAGCTGAGGAGTATGTGGAAGGTGTCGAGCTCCTGCTGCACTGGGAGGAGCGGCAGCACGTGCAGGGGGACCTCTACGTGAGTCAAGTTTAGTGCAGTGAGTAGAGTGAGTAAANAGTGAGTAAAGTGACTTTAGTGCAGTGAGTAGAGTGAGTAAAGTGAGTTTTGTGCAGTGAGTAGAGTGAGTAAAGTGCCCTGAGTTTAGTGCGCTGAGTAGAGTGAGTAAAGTGTCCTGCGTTTAGTGCAGTGAGTAGAGTGCGTAAAGTGCCCTGAGTTTAGTGCAGTGAGTAGAGTGAGTAAAGTGATCTGAGTTTAGTGCAGTGAGTAGAGTGAGTAAAGTGCCTTGAGTTTAGTGCAGTGAGTAGAGTGAGTAAAGTGATCTGAGTTTTGTGCAGTGAGTAGAGTGAGCAAAGTGCCCTGAGTTTAGTGCAGTGAGTAAAGTGAGCAAAGTGCCTTGAGTTGTAAAGTGAGTAAAGTGAGTAAAATAAAGTGAGTTAAGTGAGTAAAATAAAGTGAGTAAAATAAAGTGAGTAAAGTGAGTAAAATAAAGTGAGTTAAATGCCGGGGATCTCTACGTGAGTATCGCAAGGACTTCGTCACATTTCGAAATTTTGGTGAAAAGGCGCAGTTCATTCTCGCGGAGTTGTAAGAATAAAGCCCTCATAAATAGAATGTTTTACGGTGCTCGTTAAGAGAGTAGGTGAGAGTCGAAATGAGCTGTAATGAATTGCACAGAAAAAATGTCTAAAAGTTGTCAGAAATGGATAAAATAGTTTCATATGAGTACGAGTTTTTAAATGTAATCTTCAAAATGATGAGTGCTTAATAAAAATACAACGTTTTATTGTTAATCATACTGTTTAGATTAATTCAAATAATGACAATTAGGACCAGTCTTTCGAACTTTCCAACCGAAGTTTTGTCGAATCTTGATTAATCCCTGACAGTGTTGAGAATTAATTAATATGATACTTCATTACGTCTTCTCTGTTTATCCAGAAAGGATAATTCATATCCTCTGACACTGAAAAATGGAGCCAGTTGCTACTCCTTCTGAGTTGTTGCTCGTCACCCACTTTCGTGAGCGACCTCTGCCCAGTTTCCCTATACTGGGTTCAGAGAACTCACTTTACATCCTCTGGTGCAGCCCTGGTAAAGTCTCGGGTAATAAAACCAACATTTGGAGGGAAACTCAGCACCATGAATCACGACGACCCAACTATTCTTTTTAGTCTTACCTACATACTTCCAGATGATCATTTATAACCTTTCTACCTATCCCGAAATAATCAATTATACCCTCCCTACCCATCCCAAAATGATCAATTATAACCTCTCTACCTATCGGGAGATAATCAATTATATCCTGCGTACGAATCCTGATATCCTTAAAGCCTTGATTTTGTGTGGGTCAGAGCTGGGAGAGGACGGAGAACGACACGGCGGTGTTCACGAAGGACATCACACCTCTCATCCTTGCTGCTCATCGTGACCACTACGAGATCCTGAAGCTGCTTCTCGACAGAGGAGCCTCCTTGCCCATGCCCCATGATATCAGGCAAGGCCTTCATTGCGTCTAAATAAAAATGAATTGAGTTTGCCTTTTTAAATGAGCAGAAAAGTTTGAATGTAAAAAATGCTGAAATCCTAACCTCGCTTACGTTCATCACGAGTGCTAAAGTCGAGAGCACCAAGGCACTGGATGGAAGTTCTACTGCGTCTTCGATATATTCTACTGCACCTATAATTTTCGTAAATAATTTCATCCACCGGTAAAAATTCTGAGACTTGTTTTCAAACATATACAAGCTGCAGAAAATGGTACTACTCTGTAAATACAGCACGACAATTTTACGCATGTTTATTTCATTCGACGGCATCGAGTTTCTTTCGAAAAAAACAACATTTTGGTTTAGTTTTTGTAAATTTTCTTGTGATACGGTTATGAAAGTTGTTGGCTACTGCTGAAACTCCTCAATGTGGGGATGAAATGAACGTAGACTCGTCATTTCCAGAAACGTACGTAAGATTACAAACACAAACAGAAAGTTAGCTACTCATTTGTCTACTATGGACATAAACGAATTCGTTTTTCGCGTATGAGTCATGCTAACTTTAATGATTCTTTATTTTTTCCAAAAATATTTGAAACTAGTGAGAGTTTCTATTTTTATTGTTAACATCCCGAGAGAAAGAAAACTAATGAGTGGTGTTGTGAAGAACTAATGAGTGGTGTTGTAGAGAACTAATGAGTGGTGTTGTAGTTACTCTTCATGCAGCCAGGCGTGAGAGGCTTAGGCTCCCAGCGAGCGTACAGAGAGATCTGTCCTCATTTCAACGTCGCGTCAGCGTTTGCGTTTAAGCAGCACAGTTGCGTAGCTTGACAAAGTGTCTGGATGAGTGCATAATTCAGCAGATATCTCCTCTTTAGCGGGTCTTGTCGAACTGATGCCTAGGATTCTTGATTTAGCAGCGAGGAGCATACTATGCAGATATTTTGAAAGTGACGAATCCTGCACAGTCAATCGTTATTACAGACAATGGTAACTATCTGATGTTTTAACACGTAACTCATAAGGGTGTTAATCAATTTCTTTCTTGTAGTTGAGGCGCAGTCAAAGCAAAGTAACCGTTTTACTCGCAGCCATGAATTCAATGAAAAATAATTACTGGGTACATGGAAAACAACTTTCATAAATATTCTGCCTATCTATAAAGCAATAATGTACAGACATCACATTTTTATTTCGTACACACGTTTATCTGTTCTGAGCATAAAACCTCCAACATTCGTTTACTTAGTGTTTTTGCCCCACGGTACATTTGTTCCCCCATAAGTGACCTCAAAATACCACTCTTTTAGCACAGGTTTTCTAAATCTAAACTCTATTGAGCCCCAGATCTCTTAGGAATCGTGCCTGTGAGAGTCGTGTGTAACTTACGTTTTAAATTCCACACTAACTCGGGCAGCGCAGATGTGGCTGCGACGTTTGCATCGCGTCCACAAAAGAAGATTCGCTAAGCCATTCGTTGTCACGCATCAACGCGTACAGAGCGCTCGCTGCGCCCTCTCTCATTTCCCTCTCCTCCAAGGACCCTATACTAACGGCCTTCGAGCTCTCTGCAGAGCTCTCGAGACTCGAGAGCATGGAGCATGAGTTCAAGGCTGAGTATATTGTGAGTACTCGGCTAACTCATATCATAAAAAGCGTGTCATGTATGATGCAAGTTCTCTGCTGATGGCGGTGCTATGAGCGTGAAGGAATGCTATAACAGTTTGGGCTCTGAGTATATAGCGTTGAAAATATCCTCGTGTTTATAAACCATGTCTTTTGTAATGTTTCTATATTTTTGGGAGGGAAAGCTCATGAAATCTTGATCTTATAGCCCATGTGTTTTCACAAGTTCGCCGAAATAAGAGAACACTCAAGTAAGTTGCTGTAAACTCTTGTCAGGATAGCCAACAAAATGTATTTCAATTAACGGAATGAAGATGTTATCAAAGCATTTTCTCAATTAGCTCTGGGGGTTTTCGAACTAGGTGCTCTTGAGTTAAGAAAACGTAATATTTCGAACACCTGCAACTAAACATTTCAAATGCAAATCTACAATCACGACACACACACATCGATGGCCTCTTGTACCTGCCACAGAAGCTGCAGGGCACCGTGCAGGAGTTCTGCACGCGACTGCTGGATCAAGTGAGCACCCGCAAGGAGTTGTGGACGCTCCTCAACTACAGCGCCTCTGCAGAGGACGACTTCGATGGAGCAGGAGCCGACCTCGAGGGCGACGTCTGCTCCCTGTCTAGACTTAAACTGGCCATCAAGTTCTCACAAAAGTCTGTGAGTGCTTATTTATCCCAGTAGGAAACTGACGTTGTTCAAAGTACGCAATGGAGATGAGATAATTATACGATGTGTGACTATTTTTGTGCTGGTGGCCACTTTGTTATATCAGACCGCCATGACATGGTAAAGCTCTGACAGTCAGTGTTACGAACCTCTTGCTATCAATGACATTATGTATACAAACTATTTAACCGCTAACTTCATACGGTAACTTCATATTTGCTTCAGTTCGTAGCGCACTCGAACGTGCAGCAGTTCCTGGGCAACATTTGGTACAACGACCTGCCAGGCTTCAGAAGGCTGCCAATGCTCAGCCAGCTGGTGACGGTGATGAAGTTGGCCTGCAGTTTTCCCGTCCTCTCCATCTCGTACATCGTCAACCCTGACTCACCAAGAGGAATGTTCGCCAAGAAGCCTTTCGTTAAGTTCATCTCGCACTGCGCCGCGTACATGTTCTTTCTGTGTAAGTTTTCTCGTTGAATTTGATGAGTATCGGTGTCGCTGGGGTCGTGTGCTTAGAATACCAGCATTACGATGCTTGTTTATTTTCTTTGAACGCATCAAAAGTCAAAACTCGTTCTAATATAAATAGTTGCATCAGCAAATGAAGGGAAAAAAATCTCATTGCGTATCAGAGGCAGGTAAGTTTCTGTACGCAGAAGTTGGAGATCCAGAAAAAACAGCGTTAAAAGAGGGAACCATTAACCCACGAAAAGGAAAGCAGTTGTAGGTGGTCAGAAAATTTCTGGCGAGGTGATATTTCGAAACCACTGACTACGAGGGTAAAGTAAGACATCATTGGTAATAAAAGGTTTCAAACTTTATTAATCAAGTAAATAATACAGCTTTATCGAAATTGTGGATTTTTTTCGTAATAAATTACTAGACATTATTAGACTAGGCAAAAAAATGATCGATTTTAGTATCCTTATCCTACCAAATTCGTCACTACTGTGGATAGCCAAAGTCTGGATCCCGATCCATTGCGTGAGAACACAGCTTGTAGATAATCATTTCTTGTTAATTGATAAAAGGTATAATATGAGGTATTTATTAATTACAATTAAAGTTAATGGAAAGTAGATTTCTCTAAATACTAGATGCTTTGACTCAAATTCTTCTTCCACAGAATGCTTTTCAGGAAGGCAGATTTTATGGTAATTTTATGATAACTTTATGGTGATTTTATGGTGAATTTCTGGCAAATTTGTGGTGATTTTATAGTGATTTTGGAACTATTTTGCACACCACGAGTAATCATTTTTACCAAAATGCATAAAACTGTAAGAGTTTATTTGTCCCTTCATAAAAGTTAACATTTTGATGCACATTTCAAATGCAAATTAAAGAGAAATTCACAATATGTTCCGTGAAAAAATGCTCTCTCATTTCTGTCATTCGCACAATGCTTTAATTGATATAAATACGAAATTGATATTTTCTCACTCCTAACGAGCTACATGAAATAAAAAGTATAGTCATACTATGCTATCATATGATCGCTAATGAAGAAAACTGGGAGTACAGAAATGCGTATCGTGAACTGTGATGAATTTCCCCATTTCCATATTGTTGTCAAATCGCCGTCCTGTTGATAATAGAATGAATTCTTAGGATAAGAACTTTCTTGACTTATTTTTGCCGAAGGTTTTTCTACCGTTCCTGAACATCATCGCAGTATTCGTGAATCTACACATAGTAAAGTAGTGAATCATCGTTGCATGAATCTTGGTTCAGTATTTCTTGTCCAAATAGGATTTCCATTGGGGAGCATATTTTACATCAAAGGAAATATAGGCTTTGTTGATAAGTTAATTTTTTGTATTCATTATCATTTAACTAATCTTAGTGTAAATTAACTTTGAAAATTACCTCTACTTGCCATCTCAGAATTAATTTTTCTTTGGCTGTTTCAAGTAGCGCCTTTAATTTGAACTGATAGAAGTCTCCATATATCGGAAAAGATAGACAGAAATGAAGACACTGTAAACAATCCTCCGTATTTTGACAATTCTTGTAGCCGCCACTAAATCTCCTCACGCATTCTAACCGATTCTAACTGTTAAAGTGTCCGACTGAAATTAAACACACTGATATTGATAGTATGTATATAGAACATTTTTGAACGCTAAATTCATTTTCTGAAACAAGCAACGCGTGACACGTTAGGCTAAATGACTCCATATTTTCAAAAACCATACGGCATTACTTTGTTCTTGCATATGTATTTCGCTCGTTTCGGTTAAAATTAAACTGGTGATTGAAACTGTTTTTTCGCAATACATAAGCCAACAGTTGCTCGATGGAATGAATTCAGTTACCGACGGTCGAGTGAGGAGTGGATGACAGAACTCAAAACCAAAAGCCATGGAATTGCAGTGAGTGAACCCGAGTTCTGAGAGGGCACGAAGACCTTCAATGCGGCTTTGTCTCTGGCTAGTCGCGTGGGATAATGTACTTGGTTTGCTTAATTGTGCTTTCCAGGAGATTGGGCTTACTAGACTCGGCACGAACGTACTGACACCTTTAAGTAAACTGAGCTATAACGTTGTTATGAGATCGTTTAATTGAAGGCAGTTTGTGAGCACTGACCCTGATATGGAGTGCTATAGAGTGGTGGAATGGTAAAACCTAAAGAAGTGATTGTTTTCTGTTTTTCAAAATCAAGAACTGACGGGATTGGGTGAAAGCTAGAGAAACAGATCCGAGGAGCAATTTTATATAGTGTATAAAAAAATAGAGAAATAAATGACAAAAGTAGCAAAAACTTCGACGAATACAAAGGTTTATTTATTAGAATAAAGGACGTCCAGGGTCCATATTGTATGGTAAATATTTGGAAACATCCACTGGGTTTTGTATTCATTACCCAAGCTTTGGCACGCTTAAGCAGCGTGCGTTTTCAAGGGATGAAATAACGAAAATTTTGGAGATGTATTTGCACTGAGTAAAAAAGTGTGCAGAGCGAAAACTTTAAGCCTGTTTCTGCTCAGTTGGTTGATGTTGCTCTGGCAGTACAAAATATTAAAAATGAATGGAGGTCGTCTTAACAATGTGAGAACAAACGACCATGCATTCTGTAGTATGAGTTCCGTTTGTAGGGAAAATAGCACACGGAACAAATCTTTGAGTGAATTGACGAGTAAGATACTTGTCGAGCGAGGTTAATACTTGACTATTCACTTCAGAGGTAGGATGTTGGAGTGAACCATCGTTTATAGAGTCACAGTAAAGAAAGAAGAGACTGAGACCGTAAGGGAGTCAATGATTTAAACTTTGTATATTCTTGAACAGGGAGTTTCTGTATATGAATAAGCTGAAGTTTCTCAAAGAATTAAATGTGAATAGAAGAAGAAATGTTCAGGGGAAGGAGGCAGGGTAAAATCTGAATTTCCAGCACATCGAAATGTACAAAGAAAGATGGAATAGCTATTAGAGGTACGACGAGCAGGTCTTTGCTGCATGATTTCAATGAAGCAAAATAACAAGATGAAATGTAGGTGGTGCCGACAGCAATGATGTTGATGTATGTAGACACTCAATTTGAGAAGATATACACTCGAGAGTGTGTAGGGACATTGGTATCAGGCAGTGATGAGATACTTGAATGTTTATTTCGTGGTAGGTTTATTTTGAGTAATTGGTAAAAAGTGTGTTCCGACATAATCTGTGCAGAAAAATATGTTAAGTGTGAAAGTAGATTTCAGATGGCAATTAGCATATGTACCTCTTGTTTAGTAGAGACCTTAAAAGTAACATGAGTTTATCTTGAATCAATGAATGGAGATCGTGTGTACGAAGCGTAGTAGCATCGCGTGTAGTACGAAGACAACTTTACTGATATTCTTACCATTTCAAAGGCGTTTCTTTACTAACGTAAATAACTTGTCAATGAACGTCAAACGATTGCACGTCTCTAACACGTTTTTATTCAAGCGGAAGATGTCTATCGTGAAAGCGGGGATGGGTATCGAGTAGGTCAAAAAATGGGTATCAGTGCTGACACCATTACGTAAGGGTTTTACTATTTTTCCTCTAACTAAACCTTTTCACAAGGAAGAAACTGAGGAAAAGGTAGCTAGATATTTACCCTCGTAATTTCCCACCCTTGCCAGCATTTCTTACAAGCAGCTCCAACTTTTGGTGAAGTGGAGACTGCTCCAGTCTGTCGATGCCTCTGAGCTATTTCTCCAACAGATGGGTATGGACACATTTAACTATTTGCCTATTTAACTATTTGCCTATTGATGCTTGAATCAAAAGAAAAGTATACGAATGAATAGAGACCGAGGATCTCAGAGAGATGGAGGTACCTCACTAGACATTACTAGACAATGAGCCCGGCGATGACATTCTATTGTACGAGGGTGCGAAGTTCTTCCGCAGTTTAAATTTCAAATAGAGCCTCGTTCCGTACTTATCCAGGCGAATCTGAAATCAACTAAAGATAGCAATTAAAGACGTGAGACTTGGAAAAATTTAGTTGAGGAAAAAAATAATTGCTATACGCTTTTGCGAGTATCAACGAAAGGCAGGAATTTAAATTTTCACTGCTCCGGTCAATAAAAGAATAGCACTGGAGGACGATTTACATCGCTCCTTAACTAAAGCTCCCA
>VOMN01078784.1:0-22632 GCA_014899125.1 Orchestia grillus | reverse complement strand
CTCCTAGACCACAAAGCCGAATGTTCTTTTGCACAGTGTGCTTCGATGTAATGCAGTGAGCCATTAGCTTCCTACTCTACTGTAGTACTGTGGATTAACAATCACATAGAAATGTGCTATTATTGTTATACAGAGGTGCTTAAATTGTTTGTTCAACGTATTTTCATTTTTGATTCCCATTTCAGTTGTGTTCTGTTGAATCTCTGAACTCAATACTCGTACAATTTAGCATATTTCTCTTTCAGGTTCTCCGTTCCAATTCATTCTCAGTAAATTCATCTTTTTTTATTTGCTTCATAAGTTACCCACCGTATTAAATTTCACTTAATGCATAGGAAACCTCAAAATAACTGGGCTTGACGGGGAAATGAACGCAGGACCTCTCGCACCTTTAAAAGCGAGAATCATACCACTTGACCATGAGGCCTCTTTTTAATATACACAACTGAGCTTTAATTTTTTTGTAGTTCCAGTAAGCCACGAACTTTACATTTACGTAGGTTTTTTGGATTCGCTACCATATATGTTTTCTCGTTTAGTTAGTGTGTTGCTGAAATACTCAAAAGGCTTAATTATGTTTTTTTACTCGTTTCATTTCAAGTATTACTGAGTTATTTATGTAATCAAACTCATGACTTGTAAAATAGGCGGAGTGAATGCTTTTCTTTCTTCCTCTTCTGTAAATTTACAAAAATTGAAAATTACACAACTTTGGGAAAAATGAATTTAGGCAATTATTTAAATGAGATTTCTCTTATTCTAATACGACAGTTACGGCATACAAAACATTTTTTTCATGCGTCTGTGGAACGGTTGCGACAACAACAATCATTGCCCTTTACGAGACCGCCCTAAACAAAACGAGTGCAGTGTGCAGAGCATGCACATGCTATGGACCAATCAAATACATCAAATTTGGCCTCATGAAAAACTTTTTCAAAGTAATGATGCACTATGATTGTGACTTCAAGCCTCCAAAAAACAATTTGGTGAACAAAATGTGACGCAAAACTGAAAGCGGGCAATTTAATTGGACCTGAGATCAGGAAATAGATGTCTAGTAGCAGATTGAGCGGTAAAATGAATCTTGTTCAGCTAACGGCCAGGAACTTTTTCATCATCAGTGTACAGATCTTCTCGCAGAAATCATAAAACGTTTTAGATTTGAAAAGTACTTTCCATTCTTTTCTTCATCAGTTCGTGTATTGAACAAAATCTTATAAAACTAACTCGTCCCTCTGAGTATGCTAGTCCCGATAGAGTAATATAGACAAGCTTAACTAACCTAACCCTATAGCTTATGGCCTATCCCATGCCTCCTGACGGGAGAGGCTAGCCTGGAAATATCTGTAAGGATTAAGTCTCCTCAGCTGCTCGTGCATGTCTACCCGTAAATAATCGTCCCAATAATGTATGCGCACCTTCCCACCCCTGGAAACGAATTTGGTGAAGCAAGAGCCGCCCGATGGCAGCTTTTGTAATTACTTACTTCGTGTATTAATTAAAGTATAGGACCCTCAGGCTCCATTTTCAAGAGGTTAAGTTCAAGAAATTCTTCCGAGTTATTTCATTTTAATACCAAGCAAGCCCGGCTTTCATGGTGATAGATCCAGCGCTTGAAATTTTTTTTCCCTTCTTGAGGAGAGGGTGAAACTACTAGAAAGCGTGGGATAAATATAAAACATCTCTACAGAATTCTTTAAAAAAACTACTCTCTTTGTTACTTAGTGTACATTAAAATTAAACTGTATTCAGATGCATCTGTGTATTCTCTTCTTCCATAAGTAGGACACTCTGTGTGATTCATACAAGAATGACTTGCTCATAAATATTATAGGAATTAAGGAATCGTAAGCTGCCTGGAATATGTTTAGCTCCCGAGCACTTTGAGGATCCAAGAGGCCGAGAGATACGTTCGGCATACGCGTAAACAGACCCTGTGTAATCTTTTCGCCGTACCGTCGGTAACCAATAATCCGACAGCAATATCTTTGTTTGGGCGGCTCAAACTATAGAAAATTATAGACCCTCTAGAAATTAGACTGGGGTGCGCTATACATATGCAAATATTTTCCATTTTCCATTGTTTTGAGCTGAAGGGACTCAACACACTCAAATTTATTTATTTTATTTTTGCTAAGTGTTGGGTGCAGCCAACTCCAGCACCTGCGTCGAGTTTGCCGACTGATTTGCTAGCTGTCGGAACATTTAAATTCATATCGCATGTGGTCAACTGTTTCAGCCGTGCAACAAAAGCAGTAAACCTTAAGAGTGTTGCTCATAGAGTAGGCTTCTGAAAGCTAGACTTGTGTTCCACCTGGGAGCAAGAATTGTAATCTACATTTATATCTGTGGTATCATGATCCTACAGTTCATTGGGTTATTGTGGTATAATGAAATTTGAAAAAACTCTCAAAGTGGATTCAAAATAAGGACCCAGCAGGTTACGATTGGTCTCGTATGCCACCAAAACTGGATCATCGTGACTGTTATATTGTGCACTGTTCAGTAATAACATTGAGAAAAAATTCAAAACTTATCTCTCAGTAATTAAACAAAGTTTTTCCGTCGTATCATCCACTACACTACTCAATCTCTGGTGTCGTTTATTGTAACAGTGCGCACCAGCTTCCATTTAATTAAACAGGGATACCTGAGGCCGAGATTTACGTTCAGAAAATGGAAAGAGGAAGCTGCCTTGTGTGCACCAAATCGTATCCTGGACTTCATTTTCATGATAAAAATAAGCTAGTTTAAATCAACCCTATCGTGGATACGAAATGCTGTCTTCAGTGGTTTGAGATTCAAATGCCCGAAAGTGCTCACACCATTAGTATTTAAAAAATTTGAACAGGAATTGCAGAAATAAAAAGGTAATCAGCCTCAGATCATCGCACAGGGATAAAGTAGACCTCTACTTTATACTGAAACTAATGACGAAAATCTAGATTACCAAAAACTCCCCCCTCGTCTATTAAAACAATGAAATGAATCAGAGGACCAGCGCGCTCTTCGTCCATACTGAAGGATTCTTTACTTAATAATTTTATAATTCAGAAAACGACCCAAAGGGTGGCGGGCAGTGTAGTGCAGTATTTACCAAACTGAGCGTGAACTGTAAAAATAATTCCCACCGAGTGCACCTGCTTCACGACGGCCCATCGTGGGCCGCTGTCTGCAGCGTCGCGAACCCTGTAATGAAATCAGAGAGACACACTGGAACAACGAACTCTTCAGTGCCCGAGTATGTTCCTGTACAGAAGCGGGAGCTTTCTCATATGGAGCATCATTCACGCAAGCATGAAGTATCTTCGTATGAAGCATCAAGAACTGCTCTTTGTTAAGCAGGCAGCTCCTTCTTTGTTGTCTTACAACCAAGCTGCAGTAATGAAGCTCTGAAATCTGTGAGTATTGATTGATCACGCTCCCCTCTCACGGACTCATTATTTCTTGTTTAATTGTAAGAGTAGTTTTTCTTTAGTTGTACAATGAACGGGTGAACCCCCAAGAGGTAGCTTTCTCTGTTGGCAGGGAGTTATTTTTTTTGTGATGCACTATCAGAATTCATCAAAAAACAGGTGAAATTTTATTACCATGCTCTACTAGAATACAGGCAAGGGTTTTTTGAGTATTTAGAGTTCTGTCAAGTCTTCTGGGTTTTGACAGTCTTTTGGGGGTTTGAGGCAGGTCGTCTGGGGTTGTGGCAGGTCGTCTGGAGTTGTGGCAGGTCTTCTGGGGTTGTGGCAGGCCTTCTGGGGTTGTGGCAGGTCTTCTGGGATTGTGGCATGTCTTCTGAAATTGTGGTAGGTCTTCAGAGGTTGTGGCAGGCCTTTTGGGGTTGTGGTGGGTCTTTTGGGGTTGTGGTGGGTCTTTTGGGGTTGTGGCGGGTCTTTTGGGACTGTGGTAGGTCTACCGGAATCGTGGCAGGTCTTCTGGGTTTGTGGCAAGTCTTTTGAGCTTTTGACAAGTCCTTTGGGTTTTCAGCATGTCTTCGGTGCCTGAAAAGTTTCAGTAGGAATTTCATTTAAATTAAGCCTGTAAATTAGTGATATGATCTACTTACCAAATTACTCCACAGTATATGGTGTGGTCCCTTTCTAAATATTTCCTTGTGACGCGTTGCTTGCAACATTTCTATTAGGGTTTGTTTGCTCCTTGGAACTCCTTTTCTAAGACGGCTCTATAACGTCAAGCAAATTCTGTTTATTTTCGTCTGCACTTTGGAAGCGACGTCCCTTTACCGGAATTTTCAACTGCAATAGAAGAAAATAGTCTTACGGGGTCAAATCTGGAGAGTACGGAGGATAGAGAAGGACGAGTTTTTTTTAGGACGATGACAAGGCTCGTTGACGCGATGGGACTCCCAGTTTTCCATTTTACCACAACTTTTGTCTCTCTCTCTGCCCCCGATTTTTATAAAATATTTTATTTATATGACTTAAAACTACTTGTTCACTATCTGACCTTGTTACTCGAACACATGGACCACTCGCTGTCACGTGAAAACGCAATTAATTAAGATCTACTTCAAATTTGATCGACTCTTATGGCGTTTTTTCTCCGTCGTTCAAGCTCTTCTTGACATCCTAATCGGCTCATGGAGTCCACGTCGGAAACCTTTTGGAGCGAATCCCATGTTTCAGTAAAAGCCTTGCCGATTTTAAAGCAAAATTTCAAACAGCATATTCACCAGAAGGACTTTCGTTTTTACTTGACAGAGGGGCGGCAGCACGTGCCGCTTCCAAAGCTCTTAGCAGGTAACGGACCGGAGTAGCTAAAGGCCTGAGCCGCGGCTCGTTATCGCTATAGGATGTCATTGCTGGAGCTCGGTCGGTGCGGTGGTTCGTGTGCTACGACCAAAGTTCAGTTATTAATTGAACAGACTGCGGCGCACGCGTTTGTTTTTCAAGACCAATGATCAATTTTTACACTCTTTTATTTGAATGTTAACGTCTGTATTCGTAATATAACCGGTTTAAAAAAAGCACGAACGATACACCTGCATTGATGGCTCTGTGACCACAAAGGAGAATCATGTGAAATTCGGAAGTATTATAATCCATGCAAAATTTAGTTTTCTTCGCTCGTATTTCGCAAAGCAATGGGCAATATCATATAGTAGTCTCTCGTTTAATGAGTAGGTTTTTCAACAAAGTTTTTCTGCACAATCATTCATTATATTTAGGACTCTGATTTTTACATAAGTTTACATTTTTTTTCGGCCATCAATCAGAAAAGTATAAAAAGACCTTTTAATAAATGTTAACTAAATGTTTTCATGAACTATCATTTCGCACCATTTTAGTAAACGAAAGCACCAGCTGTGGGCTTCGTGTCGTACTGGTAGCGTGATCGCGTCGCACTCGAGAGGACCTTGGCTCGAATCTCGGCTCACGCCAGGCATTTCACGTAACCAGGGAGTACTTCCTTTCGGAACTACACATTCCTCACATCCTTCACCACGTCAGTAGTTGTGAGGCAGTGAAAACCCAACGGTAAAACGTGTTGAAATTAATAAAGGTTCTTTTTCTTATTCATTCTTATAATTTCTTTTTTTCATACATGAGTTCACCCTCTGTTTCAAATCTTTATTATCAAATATTTTTTTATATTCATATCAAATTATTTGTTGATAATCGGCTTAGAGCTCGAAAGGTTCAAATTTTAATATTTTTTTTAGATTTCACTTTTTACTCACTTTTATAATCAAATTGGGAAGTAATTGACTAAAACTGGGATATTTAATGTCACAGTAAGTGTGTCATTTTAAAAAAAGGTCACGTCGATTCACAAGAAGAGAGACTTCGTCATTTACTTAAAATCAATATGATTGGGGAAAAAAATATTGAAGTTAGTCAAATCGACATACGCAATATCTTAGTTAAAACTATAGCGGGGGAAAAATATAAGACACATTTTTTAATCATTCTGATAGGTACAGAACTTACTTAGTGGGAAAAATTAATCACATCGTGAAATTTATTCTCTGCACAACTATCGGAACTCGGACGACGTGGGGCAGGACGCAAAGGCGTAGTGACGAACTGCGTCACGACCGTGTAATGAAACTGGATGTGCACTCAGCTCGGAGCAAACTGAGGCAACTGCAGTCCTCTTCCAAGCCGAGCGTTTCTTGTGTTAAATGGTCTACGACTGAGCGTCAATGTTATGGTAAATACGACGTTCTCGTTACTCGGAATCGTCGAGACTATTGATGTCTCAATTCATTGATTGGAAATGTCCTAGGTCGAAAACCAACTGGTTGAATTGTAATTGGGTTGTGGTCCTGGAAGCTTTCTTAGCCGTTAGATGTTCTAAAATATACTAATGTTCAATTTCTAATTTACAATAGCTCGACTACATGTCGTTACGCTGATTTTAAGTCTCGTAAACGTGACTAAAGAGGAACACTGCACGGAGAAGCGAAGCCAACAAGACGTGTAAGGACAGCTTTGGTGAGATGGGACCGCGTGTATAAGACATGCGAGTCTTCACTAAATTAACGCGATTTCTGCATCCAATAAGACCAAGTATGATAAATCGGTTCATTGGAGTCCATTTTATTAGCAATTAAAAGTGAGGTATACATTTTTTTAGGTACCCTGTATAATCCGCAGGTTTTCACAAAAATCGTCCTAAGAATTTTGTATACATTTTTTGGTATTAGATGAATAAGAACCATGGCTGTCGGTTTGTCAGTCAAGCATAACTATATTGCATTGGAGAAATGTGCGCAGCAGAATTACGCCAGAAAAGTTAGGTTCCATCTTGATCTGGATCTGTTTATTTTATTTTTCTGAATTTTCATTCAGAGAATAGTGTATCGAAATAGTTTGCGGAATACAATGAATAACAACTGTTTTATGAATTCGTCAAACCATTATATTATTTTTTTAACTTAGCGTAAGAAAAATGGAATGTAAAAAATTATTAGAACATTAAATAACGAAATATATTTCACAACTGTTAATTGGTGGTTTCAATATTGTCTACTAATTTTCTCATGTACTGCATCCGATAAATGATGGAAGCACTCGAATAACAAGTATAATGTAGCATCTTTTTTAACGAAGCAGCAGTAATTGCCGAAAAATTCGTCATTTATGATCATACGACTATAGAAATAGAATAACACCAACATCTCACATAAACGTTTTTCAGAGTTAATTCGGCGGTTACTGTAGTACTATGCTGTACTAATAGTCGTTATAGGTCTCGCCATGGCATCAGCTAACAACTCTCAGGGATTCAATGAAAATAAAAGCTTTGTTTAATGAAATCAAAAGGTCCAAGTATGTGTGGTGTTTTGACACTTTTCCCAGCAAAGACGAGTTAACTCTTTTATCCAACTTGTACACGCCTACTTTGAAGGAGGAGGAAAAAACTTGTCAAATTGTCTTTCAAATGTAGAAAGATTGGCAACGAGTTCACTCGTCTTTCATATACATCTCTCGGTATCAACTTACTGTTTCTAAGGGTACACACAATCAGGAGCAAATACAAAATTGTCTCGAAATGAAACGTCATCGGTATAAAACGTCTCATTTCAAAGGGATAAACCACCATAAAGACTTCCAGACAATGGGTATAGGACGACGACCCGAAACAATGTGGTCTCGAAAGAGCTGTAATATAATACTGGTATGACTCACATCAATATTAACTGTTTTAAAATTTCGTAGGGCTTGACCGGGAGTTGAACCCGGGACCTCNGACCTCTCGCACCCGAAGCGAGAATCATACCCCTAGACCATCAAGCCGGGCACATGTAACGTACGCTCTTAGATTGATTGACGATTGCAGTGCACAATGTGCTTTGTAGTTATATATGCTCTGCTGGATTAATTGGCATGTATGTCTGTTTATTAGTGTTTTACTGAGGTGGTCAAACTAAGTAATGATTTATATTACTTTTTGTTTCATTTTAAATATTAACGAGTTGAATTTAAGCGAGCTAATGACACACATGTCTTGTAGGCGTTCTTCTATTTTTTGTACTTCCATTGCACCGTACTAACTGAAAATTCGTTTCCATTCAATTCAGGTCTGAAAGGTACCTTTTGAATTAGTTTAAAATAGATGAATCCTCAAAACCTTCGGGCTTGACCGGGATTTGAACCCGGGACCTCTCGCACCCAAAGCGAGAATCATACCCCTAGACCATCAAGCCGTTTTTGGAATGGTAGTTGTACACACATTGATTCACGACACCTAACGTTATGATATGGAATACCTCGGAAACGAAAAGTTAAGTCGTCTCTCAGTATGTAAGAACTACGACGTATTAAAGTGGCTTCCATATCTAATTAGGCGATACTTGAAAACTGTACAGTATATTAGCTTCGTTAGAATTATTACCCCATCCTGTTCGAGAGCTTTCTCTTACGTCACTGCAAGTGAATCAATTTTTGCTCAAAACTGATTGGGCTTGACCGGGATTTGAACCCGGGACCTCTCGCACCCTAAGCGAGAATCATACCCCTAGACCATCAAGCCGGCATATTGAGTTTAACAAGTTTCTTAGTATTTAATATTGCGAATTCTAAATTGGATGAATGCTTCCTCTCTATTACTTTTGGCTGGCTTTGTGCATCAGGTAGTGCGTGCAGAAGTATATGTTGTTAACCCTTTCACCGGCTGGTTTCCATCGAAAAATTTCCATTCTGGACGCCTATTAATTTTCCATAGATGCATGAGGACTCTCGGAAACACTTGTCCATACCGGAAGAGGTCAAAGAAGGACAAGTCAACTCGCTTTAGGTTTGTTTTTCGAATCAAAGATTTGGCCAATGAAGTGGTAGAAGTAAACTTTTAGGCAAGACACTAGTAAAGTTCGTCCATGTCAGGGAAGGGGTCACAAAACTGGTGTGGACGAAGTGTGCGTATCTGGACTGATGCGTACCTCACTCCTCTTGCCGCCATTGATGTGGAGTATGGGAGCAGCCAGAAACGAGTATAATGAGAGCAGTGTTTATTGTAGCATTAATTAATGAGCCCGCCCTGATGAAAATTGCAGCCGAACTTCCCTTAACTTTAATTTCCGCTTACTAAGTAGGAGTAACTTTTGAAACGCCCGTGTGTGAACGACTAGTCTTTTACAATTGCGCCTACGATACTAGCCTCGACGAACTGTAAATTTTCAAACTAATAAACCTAGTTTAGAAACAAAGGGGGCTCATGACCATCTAAAGAGTTTTATGTTTCACTTTAGGAAACAGTAAATCCTCCAAATGTGATATCACCTGATTACATTTTGACTTCTTGCGTTATGTGTTGCTGGNAAATCCTCCAAATGCGATATCACCTGATTACATTTTGACTTCTTGCGGTATGTGTTGCTGGGGTCTCTGTTCACTCTGCAGTTTTTGTGCAAAAATTGCAAGTTGCGTTGCAGATTTGGTTTGGTATGTCTATAATTTTTCATGTTTTCGTGCGTAGTGTTTGTCTTCGAGCGTTTGCCGTTGTCGAACTTGAGCTATGGAACAATTACACTGCCTTACTTGAACTCAAGGAATGTTGTTTGGGTAGATGTAACGCAGTAGAAATACTCGCAGTTCACTTCAATTGGGTCGTAGGTCAAATAGGATGAAGTATTTCATTCGAGGTAGTAGATTTAGTTGCCCAATACTTTAAATTTGATCTCTTCCTAGTTTATTGGTCGCTCTGCTGGCTGGGAGTTACCGAAGAAATATTTCTTCCGTCAACTGCTTCCTGATGTGTAAAAAGGCCTATAAATACTTGTTGTATATAGTGTGAATATTGATAGACGGTAGAGAAATAATTAAATATTGTTTTGATGTTTCATGTATATCATGCTAACAAGAATCAGAAATAGTACTCCAGTTTCGATTGAAACATTTATAGAATTTGGTCAAAAAGGTATTCAAATGTTGGGTGTATAATCCGTAGATTTTCTCGATACTCGTGTCTTCCTCCCGACATAAGCATTCCTGTATAAAATTATTGCAAACCAAGTTTGCACTTGAAAGTAGTAAGATTTGCAACGAGTTGACTCGTGTTTCATAGACATCTCGCGGTATCAACTTACTGTTTCTAAGGGTACGCACAATTAGGAGCTAATACAAAATTGTCTCCAAATGAAACATCGCTGTAAAACGTTTCATGTCAAGGGGATATACCATCATGAAGACTTTCATGCAATGGGTATGGGAGGACGACCCGAAACATTGTGGTCCTGGAATAGCTGTAATATAATACTGGTATGACTCGCATCAACAGTAACCTTTAAAGTTTCGTCGGGCTTGACCGGGATTTGAACCCGGGACTTCTCGCACCCGAAGCGAGAATCATACCCCTAGACCATCAAGCAGGGCTTACTTGACTGATTCTCTTCATTTTATTTTAAAATATACTAAATTGCATTTAAGCTAACTTTGACACATATATGGTAGGCGTACTTCCACAAAAATGTGCCGTTTGCTCCTCGAGGTTTGAAGCTGGGACCTCTCACACCCTTTGCGAGAATCGTACTCCTAGACTGTGAAGCCGCAATTTGAGAGACTGGTGCGCTCAAATCAATTTACTATTTCAGTGAATGGTTTTATTTGTAGTTAGTCTCTTCTGATTTAATTAATACATAGAGCTGTTTGTCAGTGTTATCCTGGGGTGCTAATACTTATTAAAGAGATATACATTACTTTCCTTTCATTTCCAAGTACCACTAGGTTAAATTCTCAATCAAACTGATGACACGTATAGTGCTTTGGCTTTTTGGCAGCATCATAGTGACATGTTGTAAGTTCGTTTTGGTCAGGATTAGGAGGCCCCTTTTAAATTTGTTTTATATAAGAGTAGCCTCAAAATTTCCGGGCTTGACCGGGAGTTGAACCCGGGACCTCTCGCACCCGAAGCGAGAATCATACCCCTAGACCATCAAGCCATAAATATTAGGTGTAGTGTTCTGTTATTTGTTTTTTTATTTTTATAAAACTGCTCAAGGAACAGTACAGCTTTACTTTTTTATTTATGTGATTCTGTTCCAGAGATTCGTACCTTAGTATAATATTTTTGTTCTCGAAGTTGCTATTTAATGAGACTATTTGCTAATTAAAGGATATTTTAAGCCAGGCGAGTGATTCACTTAAACCTGTAGCGTAATGGTCAGTTTCTTTACCATAAATGCTTCAACTGTCATACCGAGCGGGTCAGTGAATTTGTCCAGTGAATAATTTTTTTCTTTGTTTTGCCTCAGTAATTTAAAAGATAAAAACTAATAGAATTAAAAAAGAGGAACAGAGGGATTTGCAAGAACACACAAACGAGATAGCATTTCTATGAAACCAGTTATACTTGGAAAACACAAAGATGGAATGTACTCGAAGAATTGCTAGAACGATGCAGTGATCGGACTTTACTGTCGTGTCAGTTGAAAATGATGAAGGAAACCTTAGTGAATGCAGTCAGTACATTACTAAAATGTCTTAAAGAGGCTTTGAATTTTTTTATAGTTTCCCCAAAAAATATAACCTGCATAATTTCGTACTAAATAGTTATTATAACGTAGTTCACTCCAAAAATAAAAGAAAACGTGGCCATTTGTTATAAAATTTCGACTTGATAAGGATCTTACGTAAAAGTTTAATTTTCTGATGCATCCCTGCTAATTAAAAACATTTACCTGAAATTCTTCAATTTTTGAACTCTGACATGTTGACGAAATATCAGAGCTGAGACTCAATTCAAAGTTCATGGCTAACATATGTTAATGCGCAGTACATAACTCTATTAATTTTTAAGTGTTTCAATGCCTATTTTTGTAATGAGTGTCACTGATACCTTGCCTTGTATTACTCGAATTAAATACGCTTCCAATCGATCTTGGCCTGACTTGTAGGTACCCGGGGAACTGGTCGCACCACAAGCCATCACTCTATTGACTCATCTTGTTAGTGAGCGTATCTCTGTTTTTGTATTGACCACTTTTGCGTGTATTAATTTGGGTTGTGCGCTTCAACTGTAAGTTAAGACCCTGGCAAGTAAATAAAATGCGAAATTATATTGATTATGTTCACTTTTGGCAGGATATTGCTGTTAATGGCAGTCGTGACATTTTAGTGGCGTGACAGTTTCAGGTGATGAAGAACTTCAATCAAACTTCACTAATTTTAGAAATGTTAAACTCAGCTTTTAATGTTGACAAATTTAAAAAACTAAAACAGTTGTCTAATGAGGATTTTGCATCTATATCACAAGTAATTATCGAATCAAACTGCCTCTTGAAGCGCTAATTAATTTTAATGCTCATACTTACATAACTACTTAGTTTTCCCATAAGGACCTAAGTATGTCTCTGGGGCTTACCAATACCAGATTTCCTATTGATCAGGAAATCCACAAATTCCATTTTGTTAATAATTTCACAACGTTAGGAAAAATTGGTCAATTGCACCCACATCGAACACCCAAAGTGGTTTCATTGTGAACTGATGACTGAGAATTCATAATTTCTCGCATAAGGTTACACTGAGGACGTCTAAAATAGGCGTCCCAGCGTTATCATCTTTTAGGGATGTTGTGCTCTACGGTAGGTAGTATTTTTTTAAGTTTTCCTAAATTTTCTCCTTAATTTATGCTTTCAATCGATCGCATTACTTTCCTGCAATATACTCGTCACAATCAAATTAGTATTTGTTTTCAACATTGCAAAATGTGTTGAAAATCATAGAAAGAAAAATTCAGCTTCATTTTATTTAAATTTACAAGTTCTACAAAATAGTCACTTGAAATCTATCTTAGAAATGCATCGATTCACAATGTTGTCGCAGAGTTTGCTCCTCTAAAAATGGGCTCAGAGGTACGCATTCCTCTTGCAGTCTGGTTAGCATGGGCTCTATTCAACGAGTGCGACCAGCGGATTTTCATGCAATTGCAGAGCGCTTACTTTGAGAAAAGGAGGTTTAACCCACATAACTCACTGCACCAAGGATGGTCCCTCGTCTACAATTTTAGTGTGCGCATCCCAATATGTGAACTCCACGCACCGAGCACTTTTTATGAGGGTTGCTGAACTTGCTGATCGGAGCCATCGAACTGATTCCTATGTTTCCTCGGTCTTCCTGTTCATTCCTTCATTAGGCAACATTGCGCCAATGTTTCTTGTGATTAACCTATTAGTATTGATCAATTTAAAATATTAAATACATGTTAGGGAAATTTTAATCTTGGTTTCCTAGAGCCTCTGCATATTCACCAGCGAAAGTCATCCCTGAATAAAAAGCAATGTGCATATTTTCTGGAAATAGTCAACTGTTAAGCTCTGTTAAACTTTGAATAACTCTAGTATTATTTCTCTTATTCATTGTTTTCATTTCTGAGTTTCACCCTTTATGCTCCAAGTCTTTATTACGAAATATTTTCTTCTGTTTATTTTAGATTCATTGTTGATAATGAGCTGAACACAAAACGTTAAAATTAAAATGCTTTTAAGAGTACTGTTCTCACTCACTTTTATTATTAATTTACAAATTCTTGAAATTTTTGGGCGATAACTTAGCAAGTCAAGTTGCCCTGCTGCTTAAAACATGTTCAGACGGCTTGCATGCTAGTGTGCCGCTTTTAAGGAAAATCGGTTTATCTCTTTTCCGAGCAAAAATGATGAATCTAACTTTGTCATATATTTTTCCCACAAACGGGTCTACTTAGATGTGTTTTTCAAACAAATAAAAGAAATATACCCAACAGATGTAATTTTTTTGGACGGAACTTGTACAGAACACTTTTTAAGGGCTTAATGAAGGTCGTTTTTCTCAACTCAAATCATAGACTGGGATGCTGTGTAGGCGTGTTTTTGACCCTATTTATTTCATTCTACTACAACTACAAGCAATTCAAAAAACCAGAGTTGAAGACGCAAAGCTCGCAAAGGCAGTGTGTTGAAGGTTGAATGACTCGTTGGTATTGTTCTTTGCGTTGTTGTCGCTCTCACAGGCTGAAGAGGTCTGTTTTCTTTCAACTGTTTTTAAGCACATTTTTTTCATATGTTGTGTGCTTAAATTTGGGAATTCTACGAAGAGAAAAGCTGACCAGGCTCGCACATAATGGTGCAAAAGTCCGCAGACTTTACAATTTTAGGCTCGTTCGAATTAGTACCATTTTTGCCCAAAGGAAAATACTAGATTTAGGAAATATTTTTATTCGTGCACGACCCACGGGAGTAATCAAGTCTTTCGCCCTCAAAGGCTCTGCAGCTTTATTTTTCTCTCCGAGAGGGCCTCGTTAGCGACCAAAACTTGCGAAGGCACAAATAACTCTAAAAAGCAATGCGAAAAACGCTGAAAAGCTTTTAAGAATACAGGGCTGAAACTGGAAATCTGGTTTCGCTACATTCTCCTCTTAATATTTAAAAGAAATTCGTGGATAGAATTAAGTACTTAAACCTCACTAAACTTAATTCGTATCACGATACTCGCTGCAGTGATTCAGTTTCGGCATATTTTTTTATTTGTCCGACATGAATGATGGCAAGTTTTAAATTATGGAAAGGATCATTTACCTCATAATCCTGCATAAATATTACTGAAACACATACTTTCATACGCATGTATAATTTTCACTAGTAAATATTGCGCGTGGGTTTCAATTCAGTAAATAATAAAGGAATTTTTTGGTTGATATGTGCTGGAATAGAGAAGGTACTGAAGTGGGAGACCTATTGACTACTCGAGGTAAGTGATATTCAAAGTAACTGATAATCGAGGTAATTGACACTCGAGGTAACAACGCCATGGCCGTCTCGAAGGTTCAGGTCTCTGTTGCGTAGGGAGCACGATAAAGAAAAAACATGATAATCGATAAATCGATAATGAAAACATCATCGATAACCTATGTTCGAAAATGCGATAAATTTATTGCCGATTAATCGATAAATCGATAAACCTAAACTTCCAAACCTACGATAACGGTGTTGATATTTTTGGTAAAAAAATCAAGAAATCCACATTTGAATTTTCTACGGTAGGTACAAATATTTTGGTTGACCTTTTATAAATGGATAATTCCTTTAAACTATTTGATTTTACTATGAGCGTATTGACAGGCGTAGTAATAAAAAATAGTTTACTATGTTGTAATTATTAAATCTCACTATATAGTAAGATAAAATAAAAATTTCAATTAGGCAAGCTTTGTTAATAAGTTCAAAGTGATTTACTCAAAAAAATAATGAAAATTTACACTACGTAGTAGAATTGCATTTTGCCCAATCACAGTTAAACTAAATTTTTCAGCCTCTCCACCTTCTCCTTCACAACCACAGTCATTGGAATAGTAATAATAGTAGTAATAAGAGTCTATCAGAATTGATTATAAGTTAGTTAAATGGTCCCCACTCCCATGAAATGCAATCCAAAAAGAGCAAAGAGACGGAAACATTTAGTTTGGACTTAGAAAACAGAGGATCTATGTATGTATAAAGTGTGTTCTCGCGCAGGATACCTTGCGCATGAAGTAGCAAGTTAAAAAGGAAGAGAAAGTAAAGATATAGAAGAGATAGCAAAGAAGGAGTGAAATTGACGCAGCAATATGAATAAGAAAGAAGTCCCGAAGGCCTATCAATAACTGAGGTAACCTGACAGTGCCCCTCTTGAGATACCAGTCCTCATAGCATATGATAAACTAACCTAACTAGTCAAGCCCTTTTGACTATCCTTTGCCCCCTGAAGGGTCATAAACATGAGCATGTTGAAGTTTTCATCTGACAATGAGCTCCACTCGGCTTTGTAGGTATCCTTGCTAAGGAAGTACAATCGCTTCGCTGCGACAACCGCGGAGCCTGGAACTGAGCGATCGTACATGTGCATGATACGATTCTTTGACGCATTTGGCTTGCCTCGGTCCTAAACTGGAAGAAAAAAATAAAACATTGGATTATTTCTTGTTTTGGAACAAAAAGTATGGCCCTATCGGTAAATCGATGTCATTTTTACCGGATAATACTCAACCCATTGTCGTTATCGCGATAAATTGAATAAGTAATTCCTGATACAAAAAAGTTGTTTTGCTAATTCATTAAATGCCAATTTGAAAATCTCAAGAAAAACTAAGTAAGCAGTCCTACAAAGTGTCGAATCTAGAAGAACCAAGCACATAGCTCTGGTTCACTGCAGTCAAGAATCAGTCAAAACGAACCGATCAACAAATGCGTGGCTTGATAGTGTTCGGATATAATTCTAGCTTAGGGTGTGAGAAGTCAATAGTTCAATCTTGATTAAACCAGCAATGCTTTTCCGCATTGTTTCATTCATGAATTGTAATATACAGGGTGAAGTAGGTTTCGAAGGTACTGATTGCAAGTGACACAGTATCCTGAACGTAGTGGTAACACATCCGTTAGATCTTCGAGCATACTTTTCAGCATCGAAGATAACCACGACTAGAGGCATGATGTCATCACCTACTTTGCTGCAGGACACTCCCATTCTGAGACAGCTGCCTCCTTGAAATCCGATGACAATTGTGAGGCTCTAGCACGGAGGACGCCGCATATTTTTCAGTAGGACTTAGCTTCAGCCCATATGGCCTTTTTAACCCAAGAATGGATGGCGAACAATTTTCTTGACCACGTCATTATAAACATGTGGCCCCCTCATCTGCCCTAATGTCAGCCCTTTCTATTATTACGTCAAGGACATAGTAAAGGGACTTCCAATAAGCATCCACATAACATGGCTCATTGTTGTCATAAATCAACCGAAGCGTACCGACATATCGATGTATAACTTGTAGCTCTTAGGCCAGTTGTTGTGGAGTCGTGACAGACATTTCCAGGATCCACTCCATTGCTATTTGCAGACAATTTCAAAAGCTCATAAAGGTTGTTATTGCTGTATTTGGTAGCGTCATGGATTGATGTCGTACATTTGGTTTACCTTAACGAGTAACTACATATCGTCCAACAATAATGAATGCCTACATCTCCAGTCTCCGCTATTATTTTCTTCTTTCAATATTTTGTTCTCAAAGAACTGCCATACTCTGTATGTGTTACAGCATTTGAGTTTGAGGTGCTAATAATTTCTGCACAATTTTTTACGCATATACTTTACACGTTTTCTTCCTGTAAAAAGGGCAGCCGTTTTAAGAATAAGCAATACGTACGCATTGGGAGACATTATTTTATTCCGTCATTCATCACCTAATTTTCTAACTACCGAGGTCTTGTTTGTCATTAGGGGGAGCGTTAGTCCCTGTGTGCCTCGACAACGTTAGTAGCTAGAGACCAATCGTTGGTTGCTCTCTAGAAGTTAAAATTGCGTGTACTTCGATGTCTGCTTCCTGGCAGTGAATATTCTCACAGGACGTACTTACTTGTACATATATCAATAAGGAATTCGACAGCAGCTGAATTGCACTGTATATTAGTACTTTTTCTAAGTTTAAAATGTTAATGCTGTACCTTTTAATTGCATGCAAGCCTCCGTGGCCTAATGGATAAGGCATTGGCCTCCTAAGCCAGGGATTGCGGGTTCGAGTCCCGCCGGAGGTTGCAGAGAAAGTTTTATCCTTAGGCCCAGAGGAGAAGACGTAGACATAAATTAATAGCACGGTGAGTTTTGTCTGGCCTCAAGGTACAATATTAACAGCGTCCGTGGAGGTGTTGAAGCGCGTTTACCATTACCTCAGGAGGTTCTGTGCTCTATATAGGGGGATCCCATTTCTTTGGAACAGAAGATCAACCTCGACAGTTCTAGGAGCCCGCACTCCTGGGAGACCCAGGACGGGAGACTCAGAATCTCCCGATGAATGTAAGTATTTCTATCTACAACTTAATGAATACAGTTGGATAAATGTAGTTCGCCTTGATGGTCTAGGGTATAATTCTCGCAATGGGTGACAGAGGTTCCGTGTTCAAAGCCCTGTCAATCCAGGCGATTTTAGAATTTTCTTTATATTAATTGAATTTAAATGCGCTGTGAAAGTTTTTTGGCACATAAGAGTAATTTTGAAAAGAATAAGACGAAAAGAAAATGCAGAAAAAGAAAATCACTCCGACCCGGTCCCGCATCGTCCACTGCCGTGTTTGATTGAACTTCTGGGTCCTATTATAAGGAATATGCAGGCTGTAAACATTTGTGCAATGCTACTTGTTATATGCAAGGTACATTCTGAAGAAAAGAGTACCACTAAAACTGCAGATGTTAAAGAAACTGATAAATTTTGAAATGAAGGTGAGCGCTTATAGTTTTTTAATGCAACGTATAAATACTACTGAATTATTTGAAAATAAACCTTACGTATGGGCTACTTTGGCACTTAGACAAATATATAAAAACTGCGTTAACCATCAGCTGACGAAAAATGTAAAAATCTGCTTTAATTAAAGAACATATGCAGGACTAGTGAAATAATTCTCTTTGACTAAAAGTTGACGTTTTATGTACTAGCACATAGTCTGTGAAAAATCCTAATACGCGTGAATTTCAAGTTGAGATTCATTGAACTACAATTTATTCAAATTGCAATCAATCTTGATGTTTATTTTGATAGCGATTATTGATGATTATTTGTTAATCATCTGACGAACATTTCGTTAGGAAAATTTGTCATAATGCGAGAGCACAAACTCAAAAATTACACCGAAACGGCTGGTGCCTGATAAAATTTGCATTCTATAATGAATATAAAAGAGCTAACACCTTTAGAAGTGTTGTGCTCATATGATCAATTTCAGAAGAGAATGCGTGTGTCTCAGAGGTGCCAGCCGTGGAACACGCTGGGCTGCGAGACGCTATGGCTTCCTCTTACTTAGGGCAGGTCGAACGGGGGGAAAATGGAAATATTTGTTGGAGAACGAAGGCGAACTCAGAACTAATACTCTTTACGCCGTCCTTCTCATGCAGGGACAATTGAGGATTCTAAATAGCCATTCAATACGTGTAAAGAGGAGTCTTTAATTATGTATTGACTGCTTGTCTTCTTCGAATATTAAGCCTTTTACAAGGAAAAATGTAATTTTAGCATCCGTTTGTAAGCGATATGTGCACACATACGTATACTCCACCTCATTATCGGTCGCGCTTGCTTGAACGGTGGAACATAAAATTGAGCAGCCGTAGCATTTAGCTGTAATTCTTAACTAATTTCCTCGATTCGATTTTCATTTAGTGTTTCCCTGTCAGAAGCGTATGTACTACCTCAGACTGATGGTACATGCCCTTCTTAATCATTTTCGATTTGAATTCGCTGAGCCATCGATGAAGACTGAGATGGGTCAATTTTTTTTTTAAGATTCGACTCCCAGGATTATCCAAACCAAGCCCATAGTTTTTTGAGCCTCATCTATGTTATATAGCCCGAAAGCTTGTAAAATATTATACATAACCCATAAAAAGTCTACTAAATTTGCCCTCAACAAGTACAATACATAAATACTAGACAGAATATATCGCAACATCAGAGTAATTAACACGCATCATGACAGCTCGTGGGAGCCACGTCCGCTCAACGATAACACGCTGATTACTGATAAGCTATCATTGAAACGTGCTTATGATGATAAGTCGTTCTTTATAATATTTTGGGCTTGTTGTGGGTTTGCACTCGGGACTATTAGCACCCAAAACGAGAATCGTACCAATTGACCCTCAAGCTTGAACATGCTGGCAAAATTTCTTTAAAAAAACACAAGGCCCAAAAAGTATTTCAGAGTTGACAAATTTTGAATTTTTGCAGTATTTTACTAAATTTTGTAGTAACCATTCTGTCAGACGTTCTTTTCCGTCAGCTTTTACTTACAGGTCGAGGGAGAATTTTACATATTTAAATGAGGACATGACATATGTGGCTGCACTGACTGACTGTCCTGGGTAAATGGAGCCAAGTCTGATATTCCATTGTATCATGGCGGCAAAAATCAGCAGACCATCATGAATCTTGGTGCGAAAAGTTTTTCAGCGCCCTTACCACGTAAAGACCTCTGTCGAGAATAATGGACATTAGAAATATACGATTGAGTTTAGTCTAAAAATCTTCTTATTTTGGTCAAAACTAATATGGATATACACTACATACACGTGCATAACATGCGAATGACTGTTTACCTAACATTTCATTGATTCCAAAAAAAAAATTGGACTTTATTGGGTCAATGGGACTCTGGACGGCACCGTTACCTTCTGGTAGCGACTATTAAATACCGACTCCACTTTGAATTTTTTTCGAGACTTACGATCAACGTCTTGTGTCAAGGTTTTAACTTGAGTTTAAAACATCTTGCTAGAGATACGACGTAGTAATTCGGCTCTTTTTCGGCTAAAGTATTTCTATTTTTTATATCTTTACTGGCGATCGACGTCCTGTTTCACATATATTTGAAATTATAGGCTAGGATTTACCTTGCAGCCGTCCACGAATTTCTTCCCCATATTCCATGAGCTCTCTCAGGTCATTGACGGAGCAGTTCCTGCATGTTGTTAATGCGTCTCATACCTGTCAGATACCTATATATGGTAGATGCAGGAGGCATGGATGTTACGCAATCGTAAATCTTACTTACCGTCACTAGGCGCACAAATTTGCTGCAGGCCAAAATGTTAATACAGAGCCAGAGGCTGGTCATACTGAAGCTTGAAGTGTATCAGCAGTGAGTTATATAAACAAATTAGACGCCTGACTCAATTTTTCTGAAGAGTTCAATCAAAATACACTTGATCTATGCATGCTAATGACACTGACGGCAAAATGACCAAATTTCCATCACTTGGAGTTAACAGGTGCGCCACCCTTCATTTCACGGATACGCGTAGAAGACGCTACTTACAAATTGCCAACTAATACAATAATTCGTATGTTATCAACATATGAAAAGAAGCTCTCGTGACGCCCTTTGAGTAAATTACATTTTTATAGATAGTCTTGTAGTCATATCTCTTCAATGTGTTGGTTGACACAGGTGATCTAGTCATTTTATTGCGAAGAAATCATTCAACAATAGTCAGAAACTCATACAAGTTTCTAATGAGTTTAGAATATCAGGTACATTAAAACGGTGTCGGGCTTGACCGGGATTTGAACCCGGGACCTCTCGCACCTTCAAACTGATGACGCGTGGGTATGGTAGGAGTGCTTTTTTGGCATTTGCTCAATGACGTATTCATTGTAAATTATTTTTTTTTCGTTAGGACTAGGTGATCGCTTTTATATATGTTTCATATAAGCGCGGCCTCAAAATTAGAGGGCATGACCGGGATTTCAACCCGGGACTTCTCGCACCCTAAGCGAGAATCTTACCCCTAGACCATCAAGCCGTAAAATTGGAGAGGAAGTTGTAATATATTATTTATTTAGTTTTATCAACTACGCACACTTCAACCCCTCGCAAGTTTTGATACATGATAGTAAAACACTCTCCTTAATGTTAACTTTATTGCTAAAATATTTTGTTGGATTCATTTTACTGTCAAATGACAACTTATAAGGTACTCTGTTCTGTTCCTCATTACCACAGTATTCAATTCGTATGCTCTGCTCAAATGCTATTCCATTCATACGCTGCTTATCTTTCGGATGATGTGAACCAGGTTCAGCTTCAGAGACCAATGAATTGAAGGGTGAAATATTCAAGCTTATATTCCTATTCAGCAGCTGGCACTTTCGGTACGCAATTCCATTGAATCACTTCTCAATGGAAGGCTATGTCAGTATGTTACGTCTAATTTAATAGTATTACTGTAGTATCAATATAAATTTGAATTAGTAATACTCCGTTCAAAACCACTCCAGGGCTTGACCGGGAGTTGAACCCGGGACCTCTCGCACCCGAAGCGAGAATCATACCCCTAGACCATCAAGCCGCATAGTATATGAATACTTCGTATATATTTACGAATGTTATGGAAAATGTGATTATTATGCAATGATACTCGCATTTCAATGAACATTTTTGTGCCTAACTCGAAAATTGGATACGTTCCCCTAGATATAACTCGCTATTCAATTATATTTCTCAGGACAATTATAGGACTTGTCTTTTTTCCAGCTGCTCTGCTGTCCGACCCGCGTTTCAAGGGCGCGCGTGAGACGTTTTGATAAAAATTATGAGAAAAACAAAAATTATTCCGAAAATCCCCATTTTACCTAAGTCCAACACTTGTAATAAATTCTATGAGTGTCCGATAAAATATGGATAAAATTAACTAACGCGCGTGCATTAGTACCGAATCAGCCATCTTTTGACGAGGGCCTACTCGGCAGAGTGCAATGATTACAACGTCGGATGCCGAGCTCCTGGGTCGCGTGCGTGAGCGTTTGAAATGAAAATTAAATCTTGCACTAAACATCAGCACAACCATGACAAAGTACAGCTTGTGGGTGACTGGAAATCGTATCGCTAAGTGGCTTGTACAATCTAGAATTAAACGAGAAAGTTCTTCAATACGTTAAAATTTTGATTGCAAATTGGCATCGCGTTCTACCAAAAAGAAGAAAAATGATCTACTATGCCACTAAATTCCAGCACGCTTTACTTAAACTTATCGATCGTGAGCACTGTAACATACATTCAGGCTAAGCAAATGAGCGAGAGCTATATCATTTGACTGTCATATGATGCGTGAAACACCTCCCATAAAATCTCTGGGCTTGACCGGGATTTGAACCCGGGACCTCTCGCACCCT
>VOMN01078781.1:0-11634 GCA_014899125.1 Orchestia grillus | reverse complement strand
ACTATCTTGCACCGAAAGAGTAGGGACCATTTAGTATGGACGTAGGAGATCGGGGAATCAATGCACAAGGTGTGTTCCCACACAAAATCCCCTGCACATAGAAACAATAAGTTAGGTAGGAAGAGGAAGGAAAGACAAATAAGAAATAGCAGAGAAGGAATGAAAATGGAAAGAAGCAAAGTGGACACAAAAGATAGAAGACCCTAAGGCCTATCTAAAGCTGAGGTAGCCTAGCAGTGCTCCCCTGTGGGCGCTAGTCCCTGTCATAGCATAGGATAGGCAAACCTAACTAGCTACTTTTAATGCCTATGGCCCATCCTATGCCCCCTGAGGGGAAACAGAAAAATGAGTACTCTAATTATTAAAGAACTAACAAAACTTGATGCAAAGAAATGATGAATGGAATAACATGAATCAAATAAATAACAAGCACGAACAAGACAATATTACAACACAAGTGCAATTAAATACTAACTCCAAAATCCAAATTCAAAAATTATAGTCCCAAATACATCAGTGCAACTAAGGTTGTTATAACATAACAAATAAAACAAGAATGACTTAAAAATTCCTTAATAATAATCCTTAATATAGCTATTAACCAAGACATTTATTAGCAAAGCTTCAAAGAATTATAGATAGTTAATGTAATTTTGCTATAATACCAAATAAGAACAGTTCACAAAAGAGAAGCATTAAAGATGGTGCTACACCCTGGTTATATGCCCCTCCCCTCCCCACGAGCACAATTCTCAATGCCAGAGGCAGCTAAACATAGCTAAATGCAGCTTAAATAGTTTCGCTAGGCATATGGTTGCGCCAGCAAATGTACTCAAAACCTCTTCCGGTCATGATCAAATGCGTTTTCGGTCAAATGCCTCATTTCCACAATAATTGTTACAGTTTATTCAATACACAGCTATTCTCCCGGACATGCCACATCATGCTGTTTCAGGACCAGGAAAACACAAAAGCAATCTTTCTATGCTATATATAAAGGTATATGTAAAAATTTGATCTCATGATAAAATTGAGTGACGACAGTAGGAATACACAGCCCTTTGTTTACACGAACACACTTACTGAACTTGACGCGTTACCTTTCTGATGCGGCAACATAGATCCTCGTCGATTTCTCCTTCGGAGTTGATCGCTCCAAACACAATTCCATCTGCCCCAGCTCGAACAAGTTCTTCCGTTTCGTCCACCATCAGTGCAACTTCATCTTCGCTGAAAACCATGCTTCCACCACGGCATCGGACCATACAGAATCTACAAATAGAAATTAAGAATTTTTGATGGTCTCCTTGATCCTGTATCATCTACAAATCAACAAGCAACCCTTCTCAGAATTAACAGATCATGTGCAAAATTTTATTTTTACTTCTTACTGCGAGTTTCATTTTTCTTTCCATTTCTTACTCTTAGCACACTATATTCAACTTTTGCCTTTGACTCCCACATAGGTGTTGAACTGATCATCATTCAATAGTAGATGGGAAGTAAATACACGAGATGACTTTGGAGTCAATTGATAATAGGTTAGATCACACTACTATTAGTCAAGTAGAGTGATCAGAAATGGTCATGACCACATTTCCAGTAGGTACACTGCTAGACAAAATTTTTTGTTGATGCACAGACAGGCATAACTAAAGAACAATCAAAACACAGCAATTCCTCACTACATCACATGTCACTTCTTGTACGTAGTCTCAATGCATCATGAATAATTACAAATATTCATTGAACAATAATGGGTGATGGGGTTCACTCAGTGCATTGCGAGTCCTTGGAGCTCGTCGAAATTTAGCTTTGTGTTCCGCAATGATTTGGCACACCCATAAGTCCAGGGCTAATAGTAATGTATAGAATGGTACATACGATCATGCGGAGCAAGGTGAACACACGGGGTAACTCGGGACGAGTGACTAATGCTGCACACTGAGGACTGAGTGCTAAGAAAATATATATCTCAAATATGAATCTAAAATTTAACAACAGAGTTTGATATTTTCATTATATATAAGGCGTAATAAATATTCAGATTGATTTTCTTCTACACCTAAAAAAAATATAAAAAAATCTATATTTTGCCATTTATGCGACATTTGGCCTTCACACTGCATTGCAATAAGAACTAAGATCAGTACATCCCAAAAAATGAGCTTACAAAAAAGAAAAAAATATTTCTTGCAAGAATTTTCTGTTCTTAGGCCGCCTAGGGATACTCGTGTAGATGCATGGATGGTGTGTAACCTCCGGGTGGCTGTGACTGGCTGAAGCAAAACCTCAAGCGCCACCGAAGACCAACTGAATGCTTCAGTTTTTATTGTCAGCATGCGTCGTGTACACATCTCCTTACACTATCTCTTCAGTTTACCTATCGGCTGTAATTGACGGTCTCTTTTACTAACTTTGAACCATAGATATACAGAGGTGGGCAGTAGCGCGCTACATTTTCAGTAGCGGTAGCGGCGCTACATTTGAAGCAATGTAGCGGTAGCGGTAGCGCCCGCTACATTTAGAGCATGTAGCGGTATCAGTAGCGGCCGCTACATTTCAAAGTAGCGCTGCCCAGCTCTGGATATACAATTAATGTGATTCAAGCCTTGTGTTACCTTTCTTCAATTTTTTAATGCTGGTTTCCGATTTGGCTGTTGTGCCAGTGTTTCGCTCAATCTAGGGTTTAGCATCCTAGGTCGAGACTCGGAGGCTAAGCACTTGGTTGAGTGTGCATATCTACTTTCCCTTGTAGTAAGCTCGAGCCCTACGGCACATTTTTATTGCCACTGTCTCTTCTTGATACTGATTGCAGATTCTAGCTTTTACTTGAATCATCTTATTCTGTCTGTAAGGCTGGGTCCCACTACCCGGCCGAAATAGTTTTTACTCGACTGGTTATGCTTGTTAGTTTCCAGGTACACTGTGCATTAGAGCAAAGTGCCTTGCTACTTGGGGGACTAACAGCCAGGCTCACTTTTCTAGACTCTGCCTGAGGGTTCAAGGAAGTTGTCCTGTGTGGCTTGATATGGCCTCATATAGATCATGGAATAAACTAACCCTGTCAGAAAAGTTAGTCTTACAATCCCTTTCTATTTATGTCTTTATGTGTTTCGGGATGCCATTTATCTAGAGGTGGTCTCTCGCCAGCCCACACATTGTGACTGTTCCATTGAGTAAAAAAATGTAGGTTAAACTCGCCCACTCTGCTTGCCGTTGTTCAATGCTACTGTCCAGCACAAGCACTGAAATACAATGGGTTAAATAAGTATTCATAACAAATCAACCAACTTTTACTTTTTGCAATGAAACATATTTTGAAAAACCTCCGAGAATTTTGAGTCCTACACGGGTAAGGGCCAAATCAAACACATTAGGTAATGTTCAATGAGCAAGAATTCATTTGAAAATCTTCAAACAACAACTAAAATGCAAAATAGGAAAACTGAGAGGCAAATACGTATTGGTAACAAAGTTTCGAAATCCCTGAATGAATTCAGCACCACTAGCATGTTAAAAATGAATAAACTTATGTTTTTATGTTTTATAGAAAATCACATAACAGTCTACATAGTCTAGAAGGGTACATAGGCCAGTTTGGTTTTCAGTGAGGTACCAGACTCTGCCCAAGTAACAAGTCTTAGAATTTTCATCATGCCAAAATCCATGGAACACAGTATTCAAGCGACAAGTCTAGTAGTAAAGGAACACAAGGCTAGCACTGGTTACAGAAAATTTTTCAGAAAATTCTTCACTTGTATCAGCACTTCACAGACCAATAGAAATAGAAATCTGAAAGGATTGTGGTCAATAAAATAAAATTGGGGCTCTAAGTACACTGTTATAACGAGATTGCTCAAGAATTGTCAATGGTTATGAAAGACCCTCGGATATCTCGCCGTAAGTAAGCAGAACGTTTGTCATCACCAGGAGTGAACGTATCAAAGCAAACTATTTGCCAAGTTCTGCATGAAGAAAACCTGAAGAAACGCGCTGCTCGAGAAGCCCTCCTGCTGAAGGTAGAACATGTTGCATCTCTATTGCAATATGCAAATGCTCTTATCAATGCAGGAAATGGCATTTTGATAACATTCCTTGGTCTGATGAGACAGAAATCAACCTGTTTAGCAATAAGTACAAACTGACAATTTTGCAAAAACCGAATACTTCCATTCAACGACAGAACACGCTGCCTACAGTGAAGCATGGTGGTGGAAGCATTATGTTATGGGGTAGTTTGACCTCTGCCGGCCCAGGATTACTCTATGTCATTAAATGAACTATGAATTCTACTAATTACTGCGAAATTTTGTCTGAACATTTGATGCCTTCTGTTTAAAAGCACGGGTTAAAAAGAACTAAACGGCTCTTCAACAAGATAACATCCCTAAGTACAAGTCTAAATACACTTCAGAGTGGCCCCATAGTAAGAGTCAGGGTTTAGTACTGGCTTTCACAATCGTCATTTCTTAATCTAATAGAATATGTTTGGAAACAAATGAAGATTTAAGTTGGAATGAGGAAACCATCAAATCTGTCTGAGTTAGAACAATTGTACCCTAAAGACTGGGAGAAAATATCTCTGGACTTCTGCAAAACCATTGTCTCTTGTCTCTTCATACAAGCATTGCCTGCAAGCGGTCCAACCTAGTAAGTGCTATACGGCCCAGTATTATTATACATAGTTGAATATTATATTGCCAATACTTATTTGTCATCCTGATTCCTACTTTCGTCGTTGTTTGAACATTTTCTAATAAATTCTTGTTCACTAAACATTATCTGATGTGTTTGATCTTGCCCTTTTTAAGTACGACTTACAATTCTCAAGGGTTTTCGCAAATATGTTCAATAAAGAAAAATGGTTAGTAGGTGTGTAACAAATATTTATTAGACCCATTGTATATAGGGCATAAAAAAGAAACTCGGGCACTCTGCTAGCGAGTGTTCAGTACAAGTATTGAGATATGTAGGATATAAAAGGACGGACGTTAAACTTGCACACTTAGCTTGCGATTGTTCACTGCAACTGTTCGATTCAAGTATTGAGATATATTATACATAAAATTATGACCACCACGTCCATGCTAAAAAAGGGGGATGGGACTACCGAGAACATAGAAAAAACTAAATTTTTTATCCATGTATCCCTGTGAGATACAAGTTTACACACATGTATCCATCTCGGTGGAGACTGGAGAAATAGGCTACTAATACCCATTTCTTCCTCTGTAGGAACTGGGCTTAAAATGGTGCGAGCTCAGTGTCAAAAGTACGTAAACCGAAACAATCCAGACTCTAGTGTACGTCACGCTAAATGCACCTCGTCTGAGGGAATTTGGAACCCGCCGGGCTCTGCCTCGTGCCGTAAGTTCATCAAGGCAGCCAGTGAGGATTTGGCGAAGGACCAGTCTATAATATGCGAGTTCATCAGGAGAGTAGAGCAAGGGGACAAAGCTCAGGGTCACGTATAGCGTTTTCGGCCCGGCAGCTTCCGCTTTCCGACACCTGTGCAGTTCACCGACTTCAGCGTAAAGCGGCTCCCACGAGGACCTACTGGCGGACCCCGCGAGCAACCAGTCGGGGTTCTCTCCAGTGTCTCACCTAGCTTCAGACTCGTTCTCGGTGGACTTTGTTCTCAATCCGCCAATAGTGAGCTCCCGCTTGCAACACACTTTCCAGAGCAATCTTCCCCCCTCCAGCAGTTCTAGGGCCTCCGTCTTCGTAGAATTTCTAGCACAAACTGCGGACTAGGAAGAGGGTCCACATGTCGAAATCGAGGGGTGCAATTGTACTAATGATTTTACCCTGTCAGACGAGACGAGTAAAACGCCCCCGTTCAGTATGTTTTGAACTGTCCTTCGTGCGCTTCCTCGGAGAAAGGCTTATATATTGGGGACGCGTTTTGCCGGAGGAAATGTTCGTAGGATACCGTAAGAACTGCTACTTCATCCTATGAAAATGGCTTCCCCGAGAGCATTAGAGGCCCTTCGCTCACTGTGAACGGGTAGGTTTAAGGTCCTGACGGGAACGATATCGAAACGGTTGCTGCAACAAGACCTGGAGTTCTCGGGTGCCTCACTGCAACCAGAACTAAATTTGGAACAGAATTAATTTTCTACATAAGAGGGCTTACTGCTCAGTTTTAATGCCGATTTTGATTTCGGAAAGGCCGTTCACGAAGTAATATCAGAGAATTTCCCACGTTGGCTCCCACTGAGGAACCTAATTTCCGTAGGTACATGGATTTACCCGAAGCCAGACATTTAGTCGCTCATCTGGCTCTTGGTGGCACTTTTCAAACTTCCCCCACTCCCAACCCACTTCTTGGCCAAAGCTCCATAGGAGTCGTGATGGCAGAGAAGCGTCTTCGCACGAAAGCTCTACGATCATTTCGCTGCAACTCCATCGGCTTGTATCTTCGTCACTAGTAGTGTTGGGTTCGTCGGACACGTACAACCTCTTGCAAGCATGCACGCTGATATAGCGGCCAATGGGCTGGCTTTTCAAGAGGCCCCAGGCCCCGAGAGCCTAGCGGAACACTCCACCAGCGAAAAGCTGAAGGTGGGGTCAGCGCTTAGATTACCACTCCCAACCTGAAGGAAGCATTGCTTCAAGCGTCGTCCGACGCATAGTATTGTTCTCGTCCACCTCTCAAGAGGAGCTACAAAGACTGCGAAGGAACTTCCCAGATCCCTACTCATAGTGAAGCAAAAGAAATAGTCCTCAGCAAAGTTTCACACATATGCCTCTACCTCAACTGATCGAAGAGCGCAACAGCGGACTAAAACGTCATTCGGACACCTGTGGGGCCATCACAACAGATCACGGAACAGGGTGCATACCCGGAACGCTGGTACTTCCCCATCCCCCATCAATATGAAGTTCTTTCGTATGCCGAGGTCCGCTTATCCATTTCCATCCCGGTCTCGGTCGCGCACGCAGGAAATGGCCTCGTAGAGCACCACAGGCTAGACCTGAGGGGACTGGCATCCCAGTTGGAGGTCATTTTGCGTATTTGTCAGACTTTAGTCCAAGGCAGCACCAAACAAATGGGAAACCGCACTCAAAGGAATACAACTGCTTTTCCACACCGCCTTCATACCTCCGATACAGCAGCATCGTTTGCGAGTGATTGCACTGGAGGCACCCGACAGCCTTCTCGGAAACAAGACTCGAGCAAATACTTCCTCATGAAGCAAAATTCCTCTTCTGAGCGCTCTCCGCGCCTAAAATGGAACGCCATCTGCATATGGTTAATGACTTATCGTTCCTGAACATCCATAAGTAGGTTCTCCCAACTTCCCTCACGAATCACTCGGATCTCCGCCGAGTGCTACCGCCATGGGGCTTGGATGGTCAAGCTCCACTTCCAGGATGCACACTTGCATATCCCCCTCCACGACGCAGCCAAACGGTTCACAGTGTTCAAGGCGAACGGAAACCTATATCGTTTCAGGGTTCTCCCTGTCGGGCTTTATTCTCCTCCAGACATTTATACGCTGGTCACATCAACCCCCCTAAACAGGTTTGAGCCAAAGGAATCTTGGTCCTGACGCACCTGGACGACTAGATCGTATGGGACCTTTCCCTGGCCCAATTTCAAATATATCTCAGCTTTCTCCTGGACATAATTCAGAGGAGCGGGTTTTTGATCAACCGCCAAAAGCGCTGTCTGCAGACCCGTAGCAAATCGAATGGGTCGGATTTCTGTGGAGCGTAAACCATTTTCAGGTGTTCGGCTCGCAAGTTCGTAGCAAGATCTTACTTCAGATCTAGCAGAGCCCACGGTACGGCAGCTCGAAAATATTACAGGCCTACCGTGATTCGTCTAATGGTCGTCACTCATAAACAAAAATTCAATTTCGAGAAAGTAATCGCTTCCATAACTCGGCTGGACAAACTGCAAATGAACAAGAGCATTTCGCTGCCACCTTATCGCTAGTACCCATAGGATGAGGGTCCAAATAGGAGCATTGACTGTAGAATGCCAATACCCATACGATGGTGGTCCACATAGGAGCATTTACGGTGGAAGGGCCTCAATCGGGCCACCCGAGCTCTATATTAATATGGACAGATGCATTAGACCTCGCTTGGAGAGCTCACAACTCTCCCAACCAGTGGAATTCCGGAAGGAGGCACACAACGCGACTCTAAACATTTCCGTAAAGAGTCGCTGACAGTTCTATATACAGTGGGTCAAATAAGTATTCGTAACGTTCGAGAANTTTTTCATGACGTTACGAATACTTATTTGACCCACTGTACCCTACGTTCCCCACTTGCTCCGCAGCACACAGCGTTACAGGTTTTCACAGATAACCTCGATACATTTTTCCTGCTGCGCAGGGGTGCCTAATCGAAGACTCGGACACTACAGCGCATAGCGGGCTAGATTGTTCAGACTCTCGACGTCAAGGATCTAGCCTTGTGTATGGTCCGCATCCTTTCAGAGGCCAATGTCACGGCAGGTGCCTTGTCACAGCTCACTCCATTCTTACAGGGAACGGTCCCAGCACCCTTGCTAGGGACCGGTTCTATGGAGTTGAGCTTTCAGCTCATCTTTTCGCAATCCCGTTAGATGTTCAACTCCAGGTGTTCTTCTGCCCCTATGTTCACCCACGTAACGCGGTTACCAACGCTATGCAGGTCCTTTGGTCGACGTGGTCCCACATTTATTGTTCCCTCCAGCCAGAGGTGGGCAGCAGTGTTTCTGAGGGAAGCAGTGGCGAAGTTTCCGGGACAGGGGATTTCAGTCAGTAGCGGTCGCCCCGGACTCAACCCCGCCTGCTACCAATAGCCCACCGGGTGCTCGCCGCTCACCCGCGAGTTTCTTTCAGGGCAAACCATGGCCTACAAGACCTTTATCCGGATCCAAAATATGGTTTACGTTTCATTTATGAGGTGGTCCTACACCAGAAGACGTCCTCCAGATGTCACGGAGCTGCCGATGAAAGCTTATCGACCGTCTTCATGCGTAAATTTCAATTTCGAAAAAGTTCAAGGCGTTTGTACGTCAGGAGCAGGTCCGAAACATTTTGGCGAACACCCTACTGAATTTTTATCTCGCAAAGTGATCCTAAGGCCGTCCACGGTGGCTTCTTACCAAGCAGCTCTCGAAAAGACTCTTTTTGTCAACATTTGATATACTAGAGTTGACGCAAACTGTCAAAGCCCCATCAAAGCCATGGAACATGAGAGGCCCACGGAACCGCGTCGCATTCCAGACTGGCCTCTCCGGGTAAGAAATGTCTTTTTAGTAGCCTGACGCGGACAACTATTACCTTTTACGGGGATCGAGCCATTATACCAGTCATCGCAGGGTTCATGCATAAAAATCAGCAGCTAAACTGGACGAAACCAAATGTGTCTTTCACCGGCATCCCAGCAGAAACCACGAACATTTGCACTGTACGCACGTCAAGGATTTACTTTGACAGGACAAAGCACTGTCGCTTGACCAGCCATTTTTTCAACACAAGATCGGACAAGACTCTGTCGTCCGTCATGATCAGCCAGAGTTTGGCAAGACTAATTAAGGAAGTGGTTCCCAACTTTTTCCGAGTGCGCATGACGTCAGGAAGGCGGCAGAATCTTTAGCCTGGGCTAAAGGGCTAAAATAATAGTCCCACCTTACAAGGCTGGAAAATGTCTATTTTTTCAATTTATTCCCAAGGTCGGATGAAAAAAAATTTGAGTCAAAGTCCATAAATTTTTGAAACCACGTGAAGATAACAGTTGGCTATAGAACCCCAACACCAGAAATTATCTTCCTCGTAAAAAAGCCGGTAAATTTTTGTAAGCCAGAATAATTCAGGACACCTTGCTAGGGTCACCCAAGATATGTAATAGAACATGTTTAGTAAAAAAATGTTGCCCTTAATATACCCTGATTTATCAATAACACAACTAAAACATTGCTAGAATTTCATTGCATTGTAGCGTTTGTATTTCATTTAATATCATATTAGTTATTTTACTTCATTAAACTCAGTGTGGAGAAAACAATATTAAACCATTATTTTAATCTCAGATATATACTTATGTGTTTTCCTTAATCCATATACTTTAAATTAGAGTTGCAGAGTCAGAGACAGTTGGAGGTTTTAGAAGGAGTCAGAGCCAGAACCAGACTCTTATGCCAAGAGTCCGAGTTGGATTTTTCATCCAAATTCGCCTTTCGAAATCCAATTGAATAATTTGTTAGCATGCTACATCTGTATATTTTTACCTTCTACCTAAGTTAACACTTATGGCTCTTCTTTGACTTATGATTATTAACCCTTTGATCTCTAAACTATTGTGGACCGAAATAAATTTCCCCTTTCACTCTCTTTTCAATTTGAGTCCATGAAGCAGAGCCAATACTCATAACAGATAAAATTTATGAAGTAAATAATACTAGAAATTAATATTAGTAATCCAATTTAATTACTTGAAACTACAAATTTATATTACTTAATGAATTCTATTCATAAGTGGTGAGCAAACCCTCTAATGTGATTAAAAATTTCCGAGGGAACACCAACACCAAGACACAGGAACAATTTAACAGCAGCAACAACAAGAATTCCTGAAGAGAGAAATGCACCAAAAGACTACCAACCAGAAAAGGGTCTTCTAGGTTAGAAACCTAAAACTTGACATCCGTAGAATTTATGAACTTTGAAATTTAAAATTTTTCTCACCAGACCTTAGCATCACCTTCTGTTATATAATTAAATGCATCTATTTCAATGTTTTTCCAAAGCAGAATACATGACAAAAATGTTTAACTTAGCAGCCCAAATTTTTTATTTAAAAAATTCCATATACCTTGGACACTACAGTCCTCAGCTCACAATGTGGGCCACTTGTCCCAAGTAGTCTCGAGTGTTAAAGAAACTGAGTGTGATATGCATTTGTCAATACCTATACTAAAAAATTTACATGTAATTCAAAAACTACCAATTAAAAATTTTAAGAGACCAAAAGAGTTTACAACAAAATTGATATTAGGTGATACTTCTTCAATAGCAATTTAACTCAGGCAGAAAATTAAAAATGGATTCGTTTGTGCAGTTCAAAAGATTATAACAGAAGAAGTTCAAGAAGGAAACAATGATCTGAACAATAAACTAATAAGGAAACATTTTAAAATATCCAGAAATTACTACAAATATTCAAGCTAATTATATCTACCAACAAGTACTTTTCAAAATTTAGCTCACACTTCAACTACAAAAGTTTATCCATGAACTATAGGAAAAGACCCAACCAAAAACAAACTTAATGAAGCAGCATGAGCTAAACTAATACTTGAAAAGCATATATTGTTAAGAGACTCATATTTAATAGAGAATACAGAAACTTGATAACCTAGCAATGGAAAAATTTACTATGAATGGATGACTTAAAATTTGGAATATTTAGTTCAAAGCAAAGGTATAAAGTTGGAGAATATATATGAAGAAAATCTGCCTAGAACCAATGATTAAGCACAGTACCTAGCGGTCTAATAAATTTTTTATGCTGCTTGTCGCATAGGGGGGAATGAAATGGTACAAAATGTGTACAATTCTCAAATTAATGTTTTGATGTCAGACTGTTCATATATGTGATCTATGACGTATCAAAATTTAAGAATCA
>VOMN01078779.1:0-20526 GCA_014899125.1 Orchestia grillus | reverse complement strand
CGAAACCAGACTGGTCTGAATGTCCAATAAATGTTTTATGAATTTTAGTTAAGCTTACTTCACTTAATGTTAACAGAAATACATTTGTTGGTAATGCTGCCTCATAGGCTAAGCTGGGACAACTGTACCCGAGTGCCGCTGATGGACAAAAGCATTGGAACCTATGTTAATGAAAGGTTGTAATCGTATAAAAGAGTAACCACAACAAGACGTTCATAGGGGTAAATGTAAAATAATTTCATCTTTTAAGCAGGCGCAATTGTGCGAATCTTAAAATGGCAGATGACCATTTCCCCTCATTGCCATAACCATAGCGGGTCGTCAAAACCCAAGCTCCTGGAAATACACGAAAACACTGTTAAAGAAATAGAGTCTTCGGCATAGAAACGATTAAATTTGACCACGTATTATCTAATAACGAGATTCTAATACGAAAGGATAATATAATATAAGGCCTATCATCCGACCCCACGATAGACTCTTGCAAGTAGTATTGCTGATTTGGCAGTGAGTAGCTAAAGATGCAAAAAAAACACCAATTGCCAATAAGCTCATGTGTCCACATATCCTTCAAATAGCGCTAGGTCCCCAAAATGTATTCAAGGATAAGACTCTTCCTTATTTCCCTTTTGAAAGGTTTCAGGCGATGAATTATTGGTATCCCATAACCATGAATCGGCTATGACGGTTAAACATCTCAAAAGATGGTCGAAACCTTTGCGCATACCATGCGATGAAAGTCCATTGAATAATGAGAAAATATACCGCGTGCAAGTTCGAAGGAAAGGCAGAGAACATGTAGAGCTCAAAACAAGAAAGAAAACGACGCAAAGCAATTTTAATCTAAATTTCGTCGGCGCAAAATCCATAGGAGCTCTTGGCTCAAGACGAGCTGTGTTTTCCGGCACATTTATCAGAGGCAGGTTATCATTCTTCAGTGTCAGGCACACGTGAAGGCAGCGGCAGACCGGCCAAGCAGGTGCGGACCTGTTATTGCTTAGCTGGACGGGCCACTGGGCAGATGCTCTCGCCGGTAAGGGGCAATGGCATGTTCTGAGGATGGACAGGGGTAAGGCGCAGACGCTAACAGCGGTAAAGGGTAACGGCAAGTGGAATGGCACGCGTTTGAGACGGCTAGGGGCAAAACGTAAATGCTAACTGCGGTCAAGGATAACAGCGTAGCCTAATGGCAGGATGGGGATCAAACACGCAGCCTTAAGGGCATGTTAGAGACGTGCATTGGTTACCAATTAGAGTGTCTTTGTTTGAACTGAGAAAGGATCTTGCGAAAACATAAGATGAGGGACCGTTTTCTGTGAAGAGGTCGCGATGCAAAAGCAGAAAAATGGTGGCAGAGATGAGGTCGCGATGCAAAAGCAAAAAAATGGTGGCAGAGATGAGGTAACAAACGTAGGAGAAAACTGAAAAATGTAGTCACCATGAAGTAATCTCGGACACTGTTGGGGTGATTTGCAATGCACGCCTGTCACTAACGCAAACTAGAGCGAAAATGAGGAAATTAGACTAAAATCAAACAATTGGCCGAAATTCAAACGTACGGAATTCCAGGTCCTGCTGCGATTGAACATGAAGTTATAGGTATGAAGTTATAGGTATAAAATTATAGGTATGAAGTTATAGGTATAAAATTATAGGTATAAAGTTATAGGTATAAAGTTATAGGTATAAAGTTATAGGTGTAAAGTTATAGGTGTAAAGTTATAGGTGTAACGTTATAGGTGTAAAGTTATAGGTGTAACGTTATAGGTGTAACGTTATAGGTGTGAAGTGATAGGTATGAAGTGATAGGTATGAAGTGATAGGTATAAAGTGATAGGTATAAAGTGATAGGTATGAAGTGATAGGTATGAAGTGATAGGTATGAAGTGANATAAAGTTATAGGTATAAAGTTATAGGTATAAAGTTATAGGTATGAAGTTGTAGGTATGAAGTTATAGGTTTGAAATTATTTGGCATTCGCAACGAAATGTAGCAAACTAAAGGATATTTGGGTAATTATTACCCCTGTTACTTGTAGACGCTAGGCTTCTATTCCAAAGTAGAAAAAATGAGAACCCAAGAAACTTATCACATGACCCTAAGTCAACAAATGTCTACCACCAGCATTTCGAAGTAAGAAGTAACTTGTTACCTTGAGACAAGCACATCATTTTATCACAAGTCGAGGTCAGAGTGACGCTCTAAGTTTCCGTTCTAGCAAACCAAGTAGCTTACTACAGCATGAGAATGCAACTGAGCAAGCAACAGCTATAAGAAAATAACACCAGAATTAATGTGTAAAAATTTACGTAACTGCAAACAAAAGCCTCGGGAAAACATGAGACGCTTTCAAAACAAAATGAGTCAACGTCTCGTAACGAGAACGCGGAAGTCATGAAGTGAGGCATAAGCAACAGAAAAATAGTTGCATATAAATGCTGTTTATACGAACACGCAAAAATGGGGTACGAAGTTTTTCGAGGGCTGAATTATTATAAGTTGTCTGACTTTTCTTCCTTTGTTGGGTTAGATTTTAATGAAAACTGTAATATTTCTCTGTAACATTCATCAAATTTTGAAAACGCAAGAAGCTACTTTGAACTGAACCAAATTCGTTCGGAAGATAACCAAAGTAATTCGAGCTCATGATAAATGATAGGTCATCGGCAACTCTCTCCGCAAAATATGCTCCAGACGGAGACGTCACATGATCAAAGACGGAACCAGCTGGAGCTCGAGAAGCTATTAATCTTGACAAAGACCGGTGGTGAAGTTCAGGGAATGAGAAGCAATAATTTCAAGGACAACTATCATCGGTAGGAGATTCGCACTCGACCAATCATTTTGAGTTGAAATAAGCTATGAATAACCAACACGTGTGTGGGTAGGGAGGATTGAAAGACTTGTGAAAAGACGGAATTGCAGCAACAATCTTAGCATTTTGAGTAGATTACTCGTTGGCTTATAGCTCCCTATGTACATGAAGTATGATGCAACGAACCAAGAAAAAAGACCATTTAGTATGGACTACAAAGTAACCTATGCATAAAGTAAATTTTGACACTGGATTTCCTGCGCACAGAAAGAACAATTTATAAATGGATAGGAAGAAAAGGCGAAGAAGGATAGCAGAACGGTCGTTAAACTTGAAAAAAGCAAAGCGAGTACAAAAGATAGAAGTTCTGAAGGCCTGCAAATCAGGTAACTTATAACAATGCCTTCCCCTTGGGACGCAAATCCCCATTACATACGATGGACAAATCTAGCTAACCAATACCTATTGCCTATTCCACACCCTCTGAAAGTAGCGTATTTTTTCTGTAATGTGATGCCTAGCTTACCCAAATGATCTGATAGAACCTTGTGTGTGTGTATATATATATATATATGTGAGATATTTCCTTGAATGCTTACCCTTCGGTCAAGCGGGTGGCCATTTATATAGAAGTTCGTTCAGAGGATAGAGCTCTTAATTCCCGTGCAGTCGTAACGCCATACTCGGCAATCTGAAAACAACTGCTCGAGTGTCGGCAATTTTGCCATCGACGTTGCAGGACCCGAAGGCTCGGACTAAAGCGTCGATTTGCACACCTCGAACAGGCCTCCTGTTATCGCAAGGACTAAATAGGATGTTAAATTATTGCCAACGCAAAAGACAAATAGCCGGCAGCGTAACGAATTAGGTGTGTAGCCTATCCATGATAGAGCCCACGCTACGACTGGTTGGGTAGTTAATAGCCACTAACTGCATCAATCTAACACAAACATTAAGCATTGAACGTATCACAGGAGTGCACTGAGCTTCCGGAAAACTTCCGCGGAAAATTCATAAATAAAGGTAGGAAATCGCAATCGTATTGAAGTTTCCAGAACTAAATTTTTTTCGTCTAGAGTATATTACAGAGAATGAAAATTTTATCAACATTTACACATCAGAGAAATTGATTCAACGATGATATTGTTCTTAACAATCTTTACACTCGGAATGAATCAGCTTGCTGTCTCAAGCAAACTACAAAAGCCGTTTTTATGTTACCAAAATAAATGGTTTCTTATGAGAGTGATTTAGAAATCATTGTCATGCAGCAGAACGCAGAATCAACGAGTGAACTAAAAAATGAAAGTATGAAAGAATGTTATAATTATTAGTGCTGAGCTGAGGAAATCCCTATCAACGAATTTTTCCATGCTAGTTAACATATTAACACGAATAACTATATCTCACGTACAGTCGTCGTTACCCAAGGGAACAGAGCATCAAATTTCATGAGCACAATTGATCAAAACCGCATTAAACGAACGGTATAAATAATCGAAAAATTCATCGTACTGTATTCCCTTACAATGAAAACATTTGAAACGTCCGTTATTTTATAAAAAGTGGTATGCAAAATAAATCATAAAAGCATGCGAAATACTTCGAGCGAAGCCTTCTCTCTTGGTCTTCATACACTTGCCTGTATAAGGCGTGGTATGCATTGCTGCAGAGGCGGCAGCGTCAGGAACGAACAATCGATTCCTGGAAACCGAATTAGACCGCACGTGTCCCTAACAGCAGCGACTGCACGCACTAGAACAGAAAGGCGACGGCAGAACAGCCGATCTTGGCAGCAAGAACAATGCGTACATCACAGGAGGTTTGTCAAAATTGCTCAAGTCGTAAGCCCAGAGAAATAGGGCGCTGCAGTACAGAACCAAGCGTCTCCACGAATAAGTTGCATTCAAGAAATCAGCGCTGTCTGGGATTTCGTTTTAACAAGAGCAGGGAGAGTAACAAGCGCGCAGTCTCATAAGTATGAATGGATTGTGAAAGTATTCACCCGTCGTAGACTGTATGCCCTTAAATTAGCACGCAAACTCTAACAGAAATTGATGGTAACGAATATATTAATAAGGATAAACAACACCACCTAGTGAGACTACGCACTGAATATCAGACGCTCGGAAATCATTGGATACCTGCAGGACAGTAACATAAAAAGCTGAACGCTGTAAATTAATGGCTTCCTGTCAGACATGGTTACGCATGAAGTAGAATAAGACCAGGGAAATTAAGAGGAACGTGAACTGCGGGGAGACAGCGTATCCGGTCACGCATATGAGCCAGCAAGCGACGACCCTCGAGCATGCCTCGAGCGACGACCCATACGGCATGGTCGCAGCGGTAATCGATACACAAACTCCACACAGCAGACAGACAGGTGCGCTCTCGGTGACGCCAGCTGGACTCTACGATGCTTCACCCACAGGTTCTTATCATAGGACCTCAGGGCGCCAGGGGATCTCTAGACTATTAAAGGGTACTGATTCCTGTTGAACAAAGACTCGTGTGCTATGAGCAGACCTTCAAGGTCCGGATATCACGACTTAAAATCCACAAACGTGGAGCGATGTGCCTCTTAGACTGCACATAATTCTTACAATTATCATGGTGGAAATCAGTAAGTCATCAAGTCCCTCGCGTAATTTTCGTAAAGAGTAATTAGGTAAATTGGAAATTAGAACACATTAGATAACTGAAAAAAATGGGAGTATAAAATAAGTAACACACTTTTTACGAAGTGATTTAAGATCCAGAGAAGATACAGTACGTATGTGATCTGTTGGTGAACATTAAACGCAGAGCGCTTGATACCGCCCTACTTCTAAATTATTTTAAGCACTAAATATAAATTAATTTCTATATCGAAATTTGAAGATGAGCAGAAGAAAAAAAGGAATTACTCGTAATTATCCCCCAGAAGGCAATGCTAGAAAATTCGGACGACTCATAACAATAAAGAAATACATGGGCGAAATATACAGAGAGCAGGGGTAACCTAGCAGATCCAAGTTGCAGCTACACTGAATTGCCTCAGTATGGTATCGGAAATTCCCAGAAGAAATAGCCAAGAGTGCGGGCCGTTGCTCAACGCTTTGTTTACGCTAGACTAGAATATTCCCGTTGCCAAAAATGTTTTGCCCCATCATTCCTCCAAGAACCATGACACTTTGCAATGTTTTGTCCATGTATGAATATTTCACAACTGGGGTAAGAAGAATTTCTTCACGTATTCTCAGGAAGATGATCGATCCGCACGAAGAATGCTGGCAGATTCAAAGCAGATCTCCTATTAGAATCAATTTCTTCGTGCGTCACACTCAAGCACATTTGCGTCACTCACAGGTCAGCGTGAATATAAATCAAGAAATACTTTAGATAGGCAACTTCACACCACAATTGTTGGTAACTCATAACTTCAGTTCTTCCTGGAACACTAACTTACCATGCACGAAACGTGACATACATGCTATGTTCAAGGTATACATGACGCCGAGTGCTTTGTTAATATGGCTTCAAATCCTTCAAAACTACTGAATTCAATTTTAACGTCATAACCTTATGGTCCTGAAAACCTCGTTAAGGATAGACGGGCAAAAAACGGCTAAATATTGTAACTCCGTGACGAGCACGGGCCTCATGCAGATCGGTTTCAGTTAATCAGTCGCTACAATTCGTCCCCAGGACTTGTTCAACACCATACCATGTTGCACAGACAGTAGAAGTATGAAATGTAAAACTACAATAGTGACTTTTCTGCGTTGACAACAAGAGAGTTGCATCACAAGATCTTAACCTTACGTATACGAGTATACCGCCAGAATTGTTCTATGTTTTAACAAAAAGACTACGGCTACCTTAGTGCGAAAAACAAGACTCGGCCTTAAGTATATACTGTATAAAATGAGACTGAATTTACCTTGGTACCATAAGCTAGCTGTAGCTTTTCGCAACGGCACAACACTGTACCATTGATCATTTTAGGATTAAAAGCTCTCGTACGCTAGAATAAATATATTGTGCAGGTGAAGGTTTTCGAGGTCTTTGTAGTCTTCACCGACTTAACTTCTCATAGGTAGCGGCCGGACGCTAGCTGCTGTGGTGAAGCCCTCGATGGAAACGGTAGCCTGATGAAAGCCATTCATGTTCCTGTAAGATTCTGCATCGCGCACATCAGAAAAGAGCTTAAAATGGTTGCTAGAGAACGCGTACTACTTCAAGAGTCCCAAAATCTGGCGTAGGAACTCGTAAAATTGCCCTGCTATGGATTTTCACTGAAGAGTTTGCGGTTCGGTCGAGAAAAATTCTACTACAGCTTAAAAGACTAAAGCCGATCTGGCAAATCGCATCGATGCTTTGTTCGTTTCTTCTAAGCGGCACTAAAGAACAGCACATAGAAAGTTCAGAAGGCATCTCGATGTAGTGGTGGCGAGTGAAGGCAACGATTTTAAGAGACGTAAGCAAAACACAAAAAGGTATTCTATAAAAAACACTAAAAAGCAGGACGCAAACGTCATGCAACACACATACTGGCATAATGGGTGAGGGGAAGTTAGGACACACGCGGTACACCTGAAGGTTCTTCTGTTCTCAAAGATTTGAGACGGCAACAAGAATATTACTTATCTTAGTGATTTCAATTACAGAACGTTACCCTACGACCTGGTGGGAAGGCTGCTTCTCTCGAGCAAACGCAAGTCGCGGAGGCTACGTGCTTCAAAAACGACGAATAAAATGAATTACGGTTAGTAGTGTTCCAGGATATTCGACGGTTAAAGCTGATATATTGGAACATTTCATGAATCACCGAGTGGGAAGCACCGGGACTCGAACAATGGTTCATTCGTAGTAGTTGCTCACGTGATTCTAAACTAGCATACGCGTCCGACAAAAATGACGGGATTTACCTCCGTTTATTCTTGAAATGAATGAATTTCTTCAGTTAGGCTGCTCCTCATCGTGTCTTTTGAAGTCAACTAGTTGTAAAAAACTATGTTAATCAAAGTACTGTCACGACGTATTCTATTAAATGAGATTTAGCTTTCTTTAGATTATATTAATTTACTGCACTCATTCAATCTACGACGCTGCCGCATTTAAGGGTCGCTCACAGTAATGTTCTCTATGGTGGCAGGCGAAAAGTGTTACAGGCATAAAGAAGTATGTATTTATACATATATATAAATAAAAAACTTCTATTGATGTAATAGCGGGTATATATTTTGATATACGTTCAGTAATGCTGTAAAAAATATACAAACTTGAGCTTTTTTAATGCTTAAGGAATAAATTTTCAGAATAAGTGTAAACTACTGTGTTACACTGCAAAATTCATTGTGGAAAACCTTCTTTTGATTGAACAAGTGTTACCCAACAGCCTAATCTAAAGTGGAAAGCGTTCTCTGCATATTTAATAAAGTGCGATTAGTGTAAATAGAAAAGGAAATATTTTACCAGCGAAATGCTAATGCAGTATCGTTTCCTGATAAAACAAAATTCTTCAATGCACAGCCGATAGCCATTCTTTTATCGTTAATTGCAGAAGGATCGAGTCCGCCAAAGAGAAACTGCGGAGAAGAGAGATAGAGAGCTTTTCAATAAACATCGATCTGTGGTAATGTGGATTTTACATTTACATATTATCCGACAGAGGCTATATAAAGTTGGCCACGATGTATACTTACACAAACATTCATAGTAAAAATGCTGCACTTTTGAAAAATGGTAAAATGCAGAGTAACCCGAACCATTTTGTTCATCTTGTCATATTTTACACGACTCGTCAAAAGGTAAAAAATAAAACCATTTACAGATGCCATCACTTTCCACGTACATTTTCCTGGCTCTATCAAATAAATGGCGCATTACGATGAGAGACCACTGAGGGCATCACCAGATTTACCACAGAATTAAGGTTATCTTGAAAGCCGCTAACTATTGCTCCGCAATGGTACTGCAGGTTTCCTTAATTTTTAGACCCTTCCACCATGAATTTAGCCCACGAGACCTACTCGTTTCCTGACGATAGCGCTAACTACCCACCCAATATAAGCTGACATCTCCTGCAGCGCACTCCTGGGTGTATAAACACATAAATCTGAGAAGTCGCACGAAAAATTCGTTATAGTATGATCAAATTGTAGAGGACTCTACTTCATGAGAAGGTATGACACGTCGTTTGTTTTTACTCATTAGGAGAATACCGGTAATGAATTGATAATAGTCCCAAATTACTAAATTATTTCGAAACTTAAAAGGGTTCATCACTTTTTTATCCAAAGAGTATTTCATTGCCTCCAATTCTTTCTCTTTGTTTCTACTTCTAATAAAATTCAGTTACATTTAACCGCATGGTAAAGAAACTCACGTGTACAGGTACTACGATTGTTCCAGAAAGTCGCCAAAGAAGCAGAGCAACAACGCTATTCAAAGCAACTCACCGTTTTCGTACGCATCACTTCGTTCCCAACATATAGTACAAAATACACTGAATTTGACGCTTCGTTCACCCGTATTGCAAGATTCATCGTTCCATTTGAAGAAACGAATTATCAGCTGTCGAAACGGAGTTTCATGATCGTCGTCGTCGTCGTCGAAGATAGCAACCTCCCTCAAAAACACGAAATGATGTTCACCTCCATGGATAAGACACACCGCAATGAAAGACGTCGCGGTGATATGGCTTCGCCGAGCAGCCTGCTCCGAGCGTCGGACTGGCAGACGTCCCTTTGCTGCAGGTATCGGCGAGTTTCAGGAGCGGCATCTGCGCCCGTCCGTTCTAAGCCCCGGGATAATCCCGGCAAATGAAGGGAAGTGAGTCGTCGCGAGGCTTTTCGAGCGATGCTTCATATTGAAAAGATGCTTCTCTAAAGTTGAAAGGAGACTGCGATATTGCAACAGCTTTACATGCAACTGAAAATAACACTTCGGATCCAACTTGAATGCTTTTAGAAGTTGATATATCAGTCATAAAATCAAAGAAAAAACCTAGAAACGGTTTTTGTAGAAGGATCCCAACTTGGGAGTGTTAAGTTTACCCGTTCGAATAAAAACAAAGCAAAACATGCAATAATATAAACTCTATTACGCTGAAAAAATTATTAATGTAAAATATTACAAAGCGGTATTTTTTATTCATTCATAACAAGTCAGATGTCCAGCGAATACTACACTAGAGTGAAAAGCGCTCGTATTCGCGTCACTCAAAGAACATAAATAAAAACCCTTCTGAAAGCCATAAAACTTCCCTCTCAAAGTCACCGTGATCCCTTCATTAGTGCCATAAGAAATAAATCTCACAGTAATACCCAAAAATTTTCCATTCTTAACTTCTTTCCCAAAGGAATCCATGTTATTTTGCAGTTCTAAGATTTGTTCACAGTTAAACTCAAACGCACGTACTGAGTGTGTGAAAGTTTCGATAATAAACCTTTTAATAATAATATATTAGTAAACAAAGTTTTGTTGAATTATCTATCAAAATATCAAAAACTAGCGGAGGTTAAAATGCAAATTTTTCGAGGGAGCTGATCAAGAATTCACTTGTTTAAATGTTCTATACAAGAATGAAATCTGATCGGCACATGAACAAAAATGAGGAAAAATTTCTAAAGAGAACGTCCTTCATGTATAATCTTCTCGAAACATCGTAACTTAACGGAGTAGTTTGTACAGCTCAACATTCAAGCCCACTTAAGCCGAGCATAACTAAATGAGATCGCTGAAGGCCGGTTACATGCAAAACAACGATACTTTGAGACACGATCCATTCGAATACGGTAACAAAATATTTATTCTTTTAGGAACTCAACTGTGAAGAACAATTTTTTTCTCAAAAGTCACTGAAAAAATAACATTATTTGAATTGATGTGCGCCTTAACATAAACAATCTATCACTAAAGAGAATTCGGCAGATAACTGCCTCATCCATTCAGCAGAATCGTTCAATACGGATTGGAAATGACTAGGCCGATTTACTGCGAAAAACTATTAACCAAGTTTAGCCACTCAAGCCTAGCACAATTAGAACTACTTCAATATCCTTGGAGAATTCAATTTTGACAATGAATTCTGCTCGCGTTGCCCGCTCCACCGATGAATTTCAAAACTAACAGTAAGGCCCCAATATCAAGTTAGCGGCAGGCGACTTGAGACGCGAATGGCAGGAAAACTTTTTGAACTCCTAGAAACGACCATTTTTCTGGCTAAAGCTCGGCGCCTGGTCAAGCGGTCACCGAAGAATCATCGGTATTCGGGGGCGCGCGGGACAACTGCCCATCGAGGCCGGCACCGCCCGATCAGCCGACTATGAACGTCGTTGCGCCGCCGTCCAATAACGCGGTCGCGCAACTTTGGCCGGGCTCTCGGGAACTCTCAGCGTCCCCTGGTGATGCACTTGAGAAGTCATTAAAGTCGAGTTACGTCGGTGGGCACAACTATAAACTCGGGCAGGTACAGCTGGAGGTCAGAGCGACAAAGCATCATGTAGATCCCTAAACATATACAATTCAACAATCCAAAAATTCTTTCAAAAAAATTGATAAGGCCCAGGTTTGTCACAAAATAAGGGTGGATGTAAAAAAGAATTTGTTTAATTTTTAAAAAGACTTGCACACTCAAAGTCCATGAACTCAAACCATCAACGCTCGGAATAAATTACTCTGTCATTATGTAAGAGTACTGTTTGGCAGTGCACACCTAAGTACATGTACATGGTGTTCGAAAACTGATGTAACAAATTTTGAAAGTAGATATAAAAACCTTAAAGAACAAATGTTTAAATAAAAATCCAAACATTCATCGTTTTCCAGACATCGAAACGTCAAGGTTGTGGCTCCAGCTTATCGCTCAAGAAATGTGCTACAATATTTAAACTGCATTTTATCCAACACAGGAATGTGACTCCTTGGGCCAGTACCATGGCCCTGTATTAGAACACGATATTCATACAAAATAAATGCCCATTCGTCTAAGGAAATATACATGCGTCTAAGGAAAAAAATGTTTGAGAAGTAGACCTTGACTTTACGCATCCCCTCCTCTTAGAAGAAAATTTTTCCTTGAATAGGGAGCAATAAACTGTTTAAAATAAATAAATAAAAAAATTTTTGGAGAGGATTATGAAATTTCAGTCAAGCCGCTTTGGACCGAGTTTCATGCGACATGTTTTCCATTTATCACCTTCTCTTCTCCTACTGTAAAGAGAGACATCCCATCCCGTGAAAAAATTCCCGAGTTGAGGCCAAAAATACTCGTATCGGGCTGACTCGAGTGTGGTGGGAAACACGAGATGGAAAGAGCACCAGCCAGAGCAAGAAAGCACCCGATCTCAAGGGAGCAGTTGGACGTGAGCAAGAGCAAGGCTCTCGCTCCGCAGAAAAAGCCTGCAAACATCGTAAACCGTCACAGCAACAACACATTAGCAACAACGGCGAGTGAAAACACCGACTCGTAAACCCTGTAAACATAAAAACTAATTTATTAGAATGCAGCAGCGGTAGATTAGATTACTTAATACTATTAAGGGAGTACAGAATTTCAGTGATTCGCTGAATAGGGAGTACAGAATTTCAGTGATTCGCTGAATACGGCAAAATGCTGGGAACGTATATGCATGGATGTGATATTGAACGACACTGAGTTCATTGTGTCCCAATAGGTTTGTAAGGTGTGCTAATCTTTCCCTTAAAAAAAGAAGAAAACAGTAAGAATACTAAATATTCCTGAACCTGAACAAAACTTGAGCAATATAGACGTTGCCCTATGTATAGCATATAGTTATAAGTAGTTACGGAAGTGCACTCAAAGGAGAGAAATTTAATCTGTTCACCTCCGAAAGGTGAACTATAACACAAGACAAACGATACTGATGAAAAGACATGCATGGGCTAATTTCTAGGGTAACACTAGTGTTATCTGCAGCGCTATTTCTCCCAGAAGTGAGCTATTCTCGCTGGTTTGTTTCTTTTCACAAATACGAATACTCTTTGTCCTTGAGTCACTAGACGTTAAGCCTCCCGTACGGCTGTCACGTAAAGCTGAGACAGAGGGGTAAAAACACCTTCTCATTTTTGCAATTCAATAATTTACAAGATAAAAAAATGTGAATGCACGCAAACTATCAGCGAGTGCCCCAACGCCTAATTCAATAGTTATTCTACACTTCCACGTGAGATTGGTCGTGTCTTTTTATTTTAGAATAACTGAATTACAAACTGCGAGTAAATGTTATTGACCCCTCTGTGTTTTTTCTGTTTGTTCGACATTCTGAGCTAGACTTAAAATGTTGACTGAACCTGGGTTGATGACTATAGTTCTGCTCGTACGTGTAAAATTAATGATTTATCAGAGTTCGGAATGTGAATTTCACTAGAGATGAGTACTTAAATTGCATTCATGGTTTGCGCTCTAGGACAATACCAGCATTGCTGCACGATACTAGCGTCGTTAAATCCTTGATCGATGTGCCAAAATCGATTATCACGAACTGAACATTTCTTCGAACCAAAACGAGAGCAAAAACTCGCTGAGAATAATTTTTTCAATAATTCTTCGCTTAATATATTCCGAGGTACTTCGAGAACGAAAACAAAAATCTAATCATGAAAACCAGTCAAATGAAAACTCAAATCATAACCTTTTGTTGATCTTTACCGTGGTTTAATTATCACCAGCACAATGAAGCGAAGTCAGATCAGCGAAATCCAATCGCAATCACTCCACAAAACTGCTAGCGAATGAGCGTATCGCCATAGAAATTGTAAAGCTACGGCCGAGCACCGCGAACGATTCTGCTTATTCCACGCCGAAATTGAATGGCTTTTGATTAAGCTAAATGGCTAGCGAAAGCTTATCAAGCGAATGACGGCGTCTGTAACACGGAAAACGCGAGGCGCAATTGCTGAGCAACGCTCTCAATTCCGAGTTGGGGTGTCGGCGCTCGCTGCAGCGAACGCGCGCAGTTTTGTAGCGTGAAACATTGCCCTGAAAGCAGCGCTGCAGACACGCGCGGAACGTCACCTCAGCGTCCGCGCATCAGTACGGAAGACAAGAAAAATGAACGCAGAAGGCCATAGAAAAGTCGTAACTTGAGCTGAGCAGTACTTAAAACTATGTGCGATATCACTTCACTTCTAAAAATTTTGTCCGGGGTAGCTAACAGGATATACCGTTATTTAGATCACTATTAGTAATATTTCGCCGTCGGTATTCGCTTCACTGATTGTAATTATTTGTTTTACAAAGGCGATTCAATACCGGTCGTGAGCATCAAAATGTTACTTTAAATAGAATGATGAGGTGTTCTTATAGGCACGGTATTGTAAATAAGTGCGAAAAGATAGATGACTGCAACCTCACTTTCCCATTAAGGGATCTCATTTTTGAAGTATTTTTGCGGACTTCTAACCGAATAGCTCCAACTTTACCTATCCAAAAAATTGCATTATACGGTTAACAACAATCATTAATATTAGCAGGTCGAATCCTGAACAAATTGAAAAGGCCAAATATCGTAAAATAAAGTAAAACACTACAATATGTTAACGTTATTTCTACTTTCCAATAGAACATTGTGAACCTGAAAAAGATTCCAGTACATGAAAACTGTAGCTTTATTGTTTGTGTTTCAGAAAATAAGGAAAAATCTTTCGGAACAACGTGAAACAAATACATAATTAAATAGGCGATTAGATATGAAATGCGTACAAGCAAGCCAGCTGAAATGTCTTCAAATATGACGTTGCGATTGCTTAAGGTTTTTGAAGTTATCAGAGACAAAACGGATTGTAAGGCAAGAGGAGGGATTTTTTTAAGAAATTTAAAAGAACATTTTCACCTGAGAGAAAAAGCTCCTAAGCACGTGTCAGGTATTCAACCTGAACAAAAAATTGAATCCATAAATCAGCATTGGCACCTACACAGTCGCACACAATGCGCATGCATATTCCAGACGCGTCTGAAGCTTTGAGGATAAATCCATAACACAAGAAAACATATGAATAAATCTTGCGTATCCCTTATAAAAGCTGCAACGACACAGCGGAATGATTTCAGTGCATTGGATATTATGGTTAACAATGCAATGCAAATTGAGTGCAGCTGGAGAGTCTCTAGCAAGCTGGTGCACTCGGAACCACGTTGTAGCCGTAAAAAGCACTTAAAAACTTAGCAGAGTAGAATGATTCATCTGGAACGGTAAGATCTGTGTATCACACACTGCGTATGATAAAGCAACATTTTTCAATTCTTTTAAACTTCAACGAAGTAAGGAAACTATTGTCAAATACATGCTCGAATCATATTCCCAATGCTACGGGACAGTATGGCCAGGACCAAGCTTCACGAGTAAGATATGAATTTCGTTATTTCAATTCCTATCTCAAAAGAAACCGTTCCCGTGTAAACAGCGATACAAAGGCAGTTGTGTCACATGAGCGAAAAACATTTCTTTCGCTCAATGAATATTTCACCTCAACGAATCAAAGTAATTTCAAACAAAATACAAACAAAACTCTCACAAGAAGGGAGAATTGCGAAAATGCCGTGAACAGCAGCAGCGTGATGCAGCTGAAGTTACGGAACAGAACTCGTGATCGTCTAGAGAAGTAAGCTGTAAGTACTTGATTCTAGAGCAAACCCATCTCCAATATATTACAAAATTCTAAATTCGTACCATACGGGTGAAAGATTCAGAAAATAAACTTTGAACTGAGTCGCGGAGAATACGTATTTTCTTTTATTTTTCTTCAAAATTTTTACCTTAACTTATAAACGATGAACAAATATTTTTCCTAAATAGTCATAAAATTCCTAGCAATAACTTCTCAGAGCGGACGAAAAAAAATTTACTTTCACACACGTGCATATTACAATACTAAATGAGCCACACATGTATTATAATCATATCTGTACAATAAAATTTACCGTTAACAGATTTCAAGGACAGCATTTAACAAAGTTGCCAGGTAGGGAACTGAGACAGCCCACAGCAGGTTTCCCAAGTCGCAGTTCCGGAAGAAGTTCGTAAAAATGGAGAAAATAGAGCGCATACTTAGCGTTGACCGTCGCAAGTCACTTGACGCCTCTGTAGCTCGTACGCGAGATGTGACTGGACTTGGGCTACGCTTATTTGCCTGATTTAACTTCTGGTTGCGTTAATGGCACCGCAATGACTGAAGTTAGTTTTAGTTTTTTTTTCAGCTTCCTCTGCCCTCATATTTATGTGCAAGATATCCGTGCTTTCGTACTTTAGCACAACTGATGGACATGTGGAAAATAAACGTCTTAGACAAAGATAAATTAATTGACGGGTCTGAAGTTTCGCTAGACACACACGCAGCTCATGGGCGTTTAACTTAGGAAATTTACCGATAGTACAGAAACTGACTTGTATGCGAGTTATGATGACGCAATTATAGTTCATACTGAAGTTAGAAAATAGAGACAGTGATCAGTCTCGCAGAACTGCCAATGAAAGAACGGTTGCAGAAGCTTTGTGGGGCACTAAATTATTATGTTTCATGGAATTTTCAATTTTGAGTAACATACTACCCGGAATTTTATCAGTAGCCTAAAATAAAGATTCTAAAAAAGTAATTTGAGGTCAATTTATGAAGTGCTCATGGAAATAAGCCTTGAAATTATTCGAAAAAAATAACAAAAACAGTCATAGGTAGCTTATACGTCTGCCAAATATATTTTCAATTAAAATTAAAGAAAAACTAAGAACTAAGAAACGCTATATGCACGTTTATAGGGAGAAAATATCTTGAACATATTTCTCACACTAATTTAACATACAAGAACACCATTTTATCGATTTTTACTTCATAGATTTTCAAATGGCGCAAAATTGCATAATAAGTAATTCTTCAGAAATATCAACATTAAAATTAAAGTATTATTTGAGAGATGATTCGCGAACTAGAGAGAGAGCAAAATGACATTCAAATACAAACATTTGTTAAATAACTTATGTGCGTAAAGATCCTTGAATAACACGTGTAGGGATCAGTGTTTTAGAGTATCTAATGAATTTAAAATTATTAGTACAGCTTTATTTGATACACTAATACTAATACAGCTTTGTATTAGTACGAGAGTACAAGCGACCGCTTTTTATTAAAGCGAAAGTGAATAGATTTTTAGATTGGAATTAATTGAATCCTAACGAATTTTTTTGACATATTCGAGCATTTGTTCAAATTTAGAACGTGAGAACAATTGCAGAAAGATTTGGTCGAATTTAAAAGCTTTAAAAGGCCACTGAATTCTCAAATTTATACTGTTGTATTGGGTTACAATTAATGCTAAGCTGCGAGCTGGGCACAAATTACTAACGAAATTGTTTTGCTTCAAGCATAAGTAACCTTCAGTTAAACGGAGAGTTGCAGACTTGACATTCGTATGCAAAATAAGTCTATTTCAGAGCTCCTTGGTCAGAGACATTTCTAAATTCGATAGATTTTCTGACAATGGGAAAATTAAAAAGGCAAATATTTCACTGGTTATGCCACTAATTTCAGTGTTGACACAATCGAAGTAGTATGAATGCAAGAGACACACAATGTTAAATATCTCAGTTATTAGCTCAATTTTGACATGAATGTAAATACGTAAATACAAAACTACGACAGGCTAAGTTTAAAAATTGATTTCTGAGTACCACACAACAGAACACTTACAATTTACAACTGGCCTCTCATGTTTAGCACGATAGGCCCCGAAGGAGCCGTTAACACTACGGAGCAGGAAGCTGCCTAAAGTAGGCTCGGGGGCACGTCTTTGCGGTCAGTTTTCATAGAGGCTTGCCACTACTGCTCCATTTGTTCAACACTTCACGGATTAATACATTCAAGTGTTATGGAATGCTGTGACACATCTGATTTGACATCCAGGCATGATAAATGGTTTTCACTTTTGTTAGCAAATAATTTACCTTCATTGGGAATTATTTCATATGTAAATCGGAACTCATTGTATGCTTGATGTTTTTCGTATGTGAATCGTAGAGTTACCAGAAAAAATATACAACAAATTTTAAAAGAATTATTTTGAATGTAATATAGGTTCAGAGAACTTTTTGCTACTTTCGATACACTCTCTTTTTCTCGAAAACATTTAAAGTAAATTTAAACCAATGGAAATATTACTGAGCATTGCAGCGACATAAATACAATATTGAATGGATAAACAAACTTTTACTACCAAAAACTATGAAATTGCGTATTAAAATAAGAAAATATTGTTACATCTCAGCAAAACCATTGACAATAATAAAAAATATCAGCACGACCGACTTAGGAGTTGTCGATAGCAACATACTTTTTTCACCATTCAATATTTCAGTAATTTGTACGAAGTAAATTTCTTTTATTACAGTACTTCAGAATTTTCCTGAATTATTAGTGAAAGTTTACCATGATTATATGATCACTTTGTAAATCATTCATACTTTACACGACATGAAGCGAATTCGCTCGAAGAACGAATTTTCAAGGTTTTTCTTTCAAGGCCTGTTCCAGACATGTCGTCCAGTGAACAAAATGAACGGCAACCGAATTGGTGTAATGCTAAAATATTTGACAACGATGAAATCACCGGCAAGAAAAAATGGAGCGCCAAAACAACGCATACTATACACCGCGTACTACATTACTATTCTTTCCCAGTAAGAGAATGAACTTTCTGAACGGATAGCTTATAGCTTTCCCTCTACGACCTCCAGAACATCATTTACCACACAACGCGGCGGAATCGTGAGATGAACTCGAAATTGGCGTTGAGATAACGTTCAAGTTTAAGCTTTTCGTTGCACAGTTAGGCATCCCGCAAATGCGAGGGACCAAACCTCAGTTCTGAAGTCGAGCACATGCGCGATCGATAGGAATCAGGTACCCCAGAAAACATGCCAATCCTATCGCGTTTAAAATTAAAGTTATCCTCCAAATTCAATCCAGACGTTGCTAGTAAAACCATTCCTAATAATACCCTTTTGATATGTTATAGACAATGTATAGGCCTGGATACCGGCCTGTGTGCTGGTGTTTAAAGGAATAAAAATGGTTATGCTTAATTTATGCACCCGTGCATTATTTTTATTTAGTGAAGCTTTCTTTGCTGCGGATTTGCCTAAGAACTAAAAAACAAGAGCGATTTTAACTTCATATTCTTCAAAAATTTAAGCTGGAAAATAGTTTGCAGGTACAGAAACAAAATAAGCATCGAAAGTATTTCATTAGCGGAAGTTTTCTCCCAATGATATTGGTCATACAAATNAAATTGTACGAAAAGATCGAGTTGCAATAAGCAAAAATTGGCGCATTAAGATCGAAATAAATATAAATTATAAAAACAGTAAAATAAGCCGAGAAATCATTAAACATGTAAATATGGGACACTAAAGGTAACGTTTGGTTAAAATAGCGCAATATTAATAAAAATATGTAAGATCAAGACCGATCAAAATCGGTCAAGATCGATCGACATTGGTTAAGATTTTGTGAAACGTTTTAAGATTGAGAGAAGTGAGTGGTCGTAAGGCAAAATTACATTAAAACCCAGAAGAAAATCAGCCAAAAAAGTATCTGGAAAACAGGCAAAAATTTTTGCAGTAATGCGAATGCCACCATCTTTCTTCTTCAGCGAGTGTTAGACATTGAGGCCATGTTGACGAGCAAGAACCAATGACATTGGGCAAGACATCAGATGACACACAAGAGGTGACTTCAAGTCCTCGTACCGAGCAGCTGAGGCTGCGCTGAGGCCTACTCACCGGACTGCTGAGGTTTGGTGCCCAGCTTGGCGGTGTCGTCCCTGAGGCTGTCTGCTGATGCGACCAGGTCGTCCAGCTGTGGTTTCTTGCCTTCCAATTCTCGCAGCACGTTCTGGCGACAAGAGAAGTGCGAAAACGTGACTCATCTGCGAGTAAATACGCAAGGTAATGAGGTATGGTCATCTAGTTTGTAACGCGTGAATGTTACGAGTAAAATGGAAATTATTTTTTTTTGTATGAGAAGTTAACGCGACCAAAAGATAAAGAAACACAGTACCACTCAAGAAATTGCCCTCCGTTGATCCTATGGTATAATAATAAAATTGAAATCAGCACGAAAAATAGGGGCCAGAATAGATTGGATAAGTGTAGAAGAGTACAATGAATTTTTCCATTTCGTCGACACTGAAGAGACCCCAGAGAAGTACGAGTGAAAGTTCACACTCGTAACACACACGCACTCATAAATAATCTGAATAAAACCAGGGGCTTTAAACTGAAAATCACAATATCAAGAACCAAATTCGCATCTATAAGGCTTTCTCAGTTTCAGCCCCAGAAAGGCAATAAAATCACAATTTTGAATGATAAATTAATGAAGGCCATCAGCTCTGAGCATTACAAGCGGGGAGTTGCATCAGCACAACTCCGTTTCTAAAGCGCTTCACTTGCAAGTTTCTAGAAATGCTTTTAAAAAATATGGATTAGCACGAAGCACCTTAATTCACTTTCACGCTCTTTTTCTACAATAGCATCAATAAATAATCTCTGCAGGTATCTTAATTGGCATCGCAATCTTTGGTTGAATGAAATTATACACCCTTCAATGCAACACTCACACTAATACACCCTTCACTGCAACCCGCATACACTAACGCACCCTTCACTGCAACACTCATACACTAATACACCCTTCACTGCAACACTCA